>JABCKQ010017537.1:0-20531 GCA_018857305.1 Termitomyces sp. T159_Od127 | reverse complement strand
CGGTGATGGCCGGTGATGGCCGGGGGAGTTGGCCGGGTAGCGGTCTGGGCCCGGGGCGGTTGTGGGGGTGGTTCTGGGAGTGCTGGAGTCCCGGGGCCAGGGCTGAGTTCTGGGGGTCGGTAGCGGGTCGTGACAGGTGGAAGGAGAGAGGTGGAGATGAGCACCGATGTGTGAGTGAGTCTCAGGGCTGGTGAACAGATAGCTGGGGCAAGTGAGAGGACTTAGTGAGTCCTGGGATCAAAGGTGAGAGGTACAGGGATCTAGGCAAGACTAAAGGGGAAAGAGTCAAGATAGATAGGCAAAAGGGAAAATGAAGCGAGTCAAGACAAAGGCAAGAGATGATAGAGTAGAGGGGAAACTTAGAGACTTGAGGCAAAGATAGAGAGAGAAATCAGAATAGATTAAAAGTAGAGATGAGTAGAAATGAGAGAAACGAGACAATATGAGAGGAGTACAAAACAAAATGAGATAAGTCAAAGAAGTGGACACTGGGACACATGAGACTAATGAGACAGAGAACAAAACATGAAACTGGAGACAAAGTATGGCAATATCAAGACTAGAGTACTGGATTCTATTTTACAACTTATATATTGTATGGTACATAGGCCCCAGGGCTCAGGTCCAGGCCCTGGTGGCGAGTTGTGGTGCTGGGGCTTGAGATGAAGCCTGGGAATTGTGCAAGGCAGCAGTGGCAATTGGTGCATGTTGTGTGGTGTAAAGGAAGCTCATCAAAGGAAGGTCTCGCTTTGGGAGTGTAGAGGCATGGAATGGTGATGAGGCAAGGAGGTGAGCAGAAGTGGGGCATAGCATGCGGAGGTCAGACTGGCAGTGATGTGTGGTTGTGATGCATGATGAGCATATCAAGGTTAGCCATGGAAGCCTTGGCACAGGCCAGGGGGAGTGTTGGGGGGGTTGCTGGCATTGGCGCTGATGTGGCAGCTGCAGTTGGGGAAAGCACTGAGGATAGCTGGAGTTGGCGCTGATGTGGCAGTCACAGGCGATGATGGCCAAGGGGTGCCAGAAGTGGTGGTGGCTGGTGGTGGTGACAAGCAGTGATGGCTGGGGGCTGCCGAGGTGGTTGGCCAGGTAGTGGTCAAAGCCTGGGATGGTCATGGAGGTTGGTTTGTGGAGGTTGGAGTCCCAGGGCTGGGGCTAAGTGCCAGAGGTTAGTAGCAGGTCATGACATAATCCAGCGATTTAGATCCAGAAGATGCACTAAATTGCAGACCAGACTTTGATGTCTTCTCTGCCCTGGCTGTCATGACCCACTACCGACCCCCAGGACTCAGCCCCGGCCCCAGGACTCCAACCCTCCCAAAACCACCCCCATGACCACCCCGGGCCCGGACCGCTACCTGGCCAACTCCCCCGGCCATCACTGGCCATCACCGCCTGTCAACGCCACCAGCCACCGCCACCTGCGGCATCCCTGGCCATCACTGCCCGTTGCCACCACAGCCACCGCCACTCACGGCACCCCCCGGCCATCACTGCCGTGACCGCTACATCAGCGCCGGGTCTCGGCTATCACACCACATCAGCGCCAGCACCACCTGTCACCCCCAGCCCACGCCGAGACCCCCATCATGCATCACGATCACACATCACCGCTGACCTGACCCCTGCACGCCACGCCCTGCTCTCGCTCCTCCTCACCGCCCCACTACCGCATGTCTCTGCATTTTCAGTGTGAGACCTCCATGCTGCGCAACATGTCTCAACCTCGCCCTGCCCCACGCGGCCCCCGGGTCTCACCCCAAGCCCCAGCGCCATGACCTGCCACTGGAACCCAGGCCTGAGCCCTGGGCCCTACATACTGCATAGTATATAAGTCATAGAGTAGTAAGTAGGTACTCTAGTCTTGATATTACCGTAGCCTCATATCGTTTTGCCACGTTCTTGTCTCTGTTTTGTTTTCTCGCACGCTCCAGTCTTGTTATCTCTACTTGCTTCTTCTCTTATCATACTCGTCTCGTTTTGCCTCCCTATCTTGTCTCTACTCGTCTCGTACTCTCAATCTATTCTCATTGTTCTCCTTTCCCTTTTTCACTCTAAGTTCCCTTGGTTCTTCCGTTCCTGGCTCCTCTCTTCAACTTAATCATTTCCATCTCCCATTACCTTATCTCGACTCTTTCCCCTTTTGGCTGTTTAACTTCCCCGGTTCTGTTTCCATCCCCGGGACTCACTAAGTTCCCGTGTCTGTTATCTCTTGACCCCTGGGACTTGCTCACTCACTGGCGCTCGCTCGTCTCATCCTCTTGCACCCCCAGGACTCGCACCAACCTCTGGCACTCGTCCTCCACCCTCCCCGGCACTCGTCTCACTCGCCGGCGCTACCGGCACTCCCCCACACACCGCCCCCGCCCCGCTTTGGTCTCCTATGCCTCGCGCCCCTCCGGGTGCTCTGCGTCTGTGTACACAGTGATCATCACGCAAGGTGTTCGCCCAATAGACTGAGCCTCCATGGTCAGCGGAACCTGACACTGGCTATACACCTCCACACAGTAGAGGCAAGAGAAACAAGACAATACAAGATGAGTATGAGATGAAACAAGATAAGTCAAAGAAGTGGAGACTGTGACACATAAGACTAACAAGACAGAGAACAAAACACAAAACTGAAGACAAAGTATGGCAATATCAAGACTAGAGTACTGGATGCTATTCTACAACTTGTATACTGTATGGTACATAGGCCCCAGCCAGGGCTCAGGTCCAGGCCCCGGTAGTGAGTCACAGTGCTGAGGTTTGAGATGGAGCCTAGGGACCATACAAGGTGACAGCGGTGATTGATGCATGTTGTGCAGCGTAAAGGAAGCTCTTCAAAGGAAGGTCTTGCTTTGGGAGCACGGAGGCATGGAATGGTGGAGAGGCAAGGAGGTGGGCGGGAGTGGAGTGTGGCATGCAGGAGTTGGACTGGTGGTGATGTGTGTTTGTGATGCATGATGGGCATCTTTGTGGTAGCCAGGGTGTCTCTCCTCAGACTGTCCACAATGTGCTGAAGAAGGAGGGTTATTGGTCTGCTACAAAGAGGAAAGTTCCTATGCTCAAAGCTAAACATTAGCAACTATGACTTAAATGTGCTCAAGAGCATTAGAACTGGACTATGGATGACTGGAAAAGAGTGTTGTGGACAGATGAGACAAAGATTAACAGGATTGGGTCAGATGGAAAGCAGTATGTGTGGAAGCTACAAGGAGAAGGCATTTCAAACCAAACCATTACACCTCATGTGAAACATGGAGGAGGGAATAATCTCATGGTATGAGGCTGTGTGGGTTGGAATGGGGTAGGAAAGCTGGTAGAGGTGGTGAAGATCATAAATGCAGAGGTGATGTTATCTTTCTAAAAGTATAAAACATTAAGACAGGTTTTTGAGCCACTGTAAGAACAGTGCCATGGCAACTTTGCCTGCTTGCATCTGTTGTGTTACAATCAGGATGGCTGCAAAACTGGCCTGCCAGGAGCATTCTATGTTTCTCTGCAAGATGAGAAAGATTGGCTGCAACCATTGTTGAGAGTAATTTCCTCATGTTATTGAGCAGGTCTAGTGCTCCTCCTTGGTTGAGTGGATTGCAGAAGCCACTCCTAGGAGAAGTATGCAGCTTTGGATCTGTAAGAGTGATCTGGTATGTTATAGAACTTACTGAGTTGTCACAGTTGGGCCTTTGACTAGATTGGGAAGTGAAGCTGGATTCCCCAAGATGACCTAGCCTGCTCACTGCATGGCTGTTTGCAGAAGTTCTCTTTCTCGTTGTGCATTGCAGGGAGGTCCCTCCTAGTGGGTGGGGTGGGTTCTGGCAAGAAGGTCTCCTGTTTCAATGATGTAGGCAGCTGAATCATTGGCATGCAGGCTAAGACAGTGTGGCACTTTAGGAGAGGCCGTTGCCCATAACTGTCGGATTCCACTGACCACTGGGGCTCAGATCACTGGGCCAATCCTTACATGGCAAATGTGATGCCTAAGTGCACAATGGGTATTGTCAATGAGCATGGGGTGTGTGAGACCAGGAGGCAGGACTGAAGGTGCAAGCGGTCAGCAAGCAAAGAGCACTGATCACGCCAGGGTTCAGAGTTAGAGTGCTAAGTATGGAGGGAGAGTGGAAGATGAGCGCCAGAGAGGCAAGCAAGTCCTGGGGTTAGAAATCAAAGAACCAGGCGAGCTCATGAAAACTTAGCAAGTCCCAGGATCAGAGATATGGGTGCAGAGATCTAGCCAAGCCAGAAAAGGAAAGAGTCAAGGTGGGAGACAAATGGAACAAGAAAAGGACTAAGGCCAGGAACAAGAGAGAGAGTAGAAGAACTTAGAGACTTGAGGTGGAGAGAGAGAAAAGCAGAGAATAGATTGAGCAAAATACGAGACAAATAAAGACAAGAGACATGAGATGGTATAAGATGAGTACAAAACAAGATGAAAATGAGATAGAGTCAAAAATAGAAGACTGGGACACAAGATGCAAGGGAGATGAGATGAAACACAAAATGTAACTATGGGCAATATCAGGACTAGAGTATCAGATACTACTCTATGACTTGTATACAGTAGACAGTAGGTAGGCCCCAGAGCACACAGGCCCTGGTGATGAGTCATGGCACCGGGGCTTGTGATGAAGCCCAGGGATTGTGCAAGGCAGCAGTGGTTGTCAATGTAGGTTGTGCAATGCAAAGGAAGCTCTAAAAGAAAGGGCCTTGCTTTGGGAACATTTGACGTTATGGAATGTCAATGAGGTGAAGTGAGGTGAGCAGGAAGGGGGCATGGAGGCACAGAGGTCAGACTGAGAGTGATGCGTGGACATGATGCATGATGGATGCTTTGGTAGGAGCCAGGAGAGGTCTCATCACAGGCTAGGGGGAGTGCTGGAGATTGCCAAAGCTGATAATGATGTGGCAGCAATGGGTGGTGATGGTCAAGGAATGCCAAGAGTGGCAGTGGCTAGTGGCAGTGATGGGCAGTGATGGCTGAGGGGCTACTAGAGAGTGGCAGTAATCGTTGCCAAAGGGTAGGTCATGTAGCAGTTCAGGTTTGAGATGTTTTAGGGCTGATTTGTGGAGGTGGAAGTCCTGAGACCAGGGCTGGGTACCAGAGGTAGCCGGTGGATTGTGACAATAACTCCAATTCCAAACTTATGTGAGAAGACTCCAGGCCACAGAAGACACACCTCAGTGTGACTGTCTTACAGATGGCCTTGGAACAGCTGCTGCAATCACTGCAGGAGTGACCATATTTCTGGCAGTTGTTGTGGCATATTGGTTTGTAGAGATTCTTTCAAATCGCAACCTGGCATCCTCCAATGAAAGTCTGTTTGTGGATCATGCTGTTTACAGCTTTGAGAAAGTTATAGGTGATCTTGAGAGAGGCAACTGATTGTTTTGTTGACCTTAAGTTAAAGCACATGCAGCATTTTTGCCCTTTGCAGTATCATCAATGTCTATGAAATGCTAAGTTCCAGAGAATCTTGGATATGATATCTACCCATACTTGCCTCAGCATAATCATCATCATCTGATTCACTTGACAAATGATCATTAACAGCATCATAATCATTAGTTCCTGCAAGAAACATAATATTTTCATGGTATTAAATCATGGCCAGTGGATCAGTTTGAGATTGCAGAAAACAAACCATCAATTCAGAAAAAGGACAATATGGTAGTTGGCATTGATTGCCTTGACAAGTTGCATGCCCAAAATGATCCAGAGATCAATGATGATCCTTGCTGCAGCCTCAATTATGCTGCAGTGGTAGTAAGCTCATCAAACTGATCTTTGGTGAGGTCACCACTTGATAAATTGCATTTGTGTCATTTTTCAGAAGAATTATTAAGAGGCATAGGGAATTCTGAGAGAGACAGTCAATGGGTCTATCATATCATCAGATTAATTGGCAGTACTGACTCAAGTGCAATCAACACCTCATGATGCCTGAATTGTGGGTCTTGCTGGAAATATTTCTTTAATCTATCGCAGTTGTCTGGATGGTCCAAAGTGCATCTGGATATCTTTAGTAGAACTCACAAACAAGTCCTAGTACATGCACATTCTCCTGTGGCTCTCAGAAGATATCTTCCATCCCATAGCCTTTCCACTTCACCTTGTATTGTAGTTATTGCCAGAATATACAACTGTCCAAGATCTCCTCCACTTTGTACTCCTCATTGTTGTTGACCACCATTGGAGGTGGAGGGAGCACTGAGCATTGCCCTGGGATAGGATTCTCTGTGCTGATGTTAGCTTGACCACATTGAATATTGGGTGAAGCTGGCGCATCCCTGCCAGAAGTCAGAGTCAGTAGACTAGTGAGCCTACCTATTGTTCCACCATGAAGGGCCCTAGGTGATTGTGCAAGAGCTTCTTTAATGGGCAGGTGGTGGTGATATCTGGCATTCAGATAAACCTGGTCTCTAGGCTGGTAATCAAACACTGAGTTCTTCCACACTCATAGTATTGGACCATGTTGTCCTTTGCCTTTGCAAGAGCCACTTTGGCTTCCTCTTGCACTATCTTCATCTGGTCCACAAATTTGTTCATGACTTCATTCTTTGATGGCTGGGTCCAGAGCTCAAAGCCCATGCATGGGGGTAACATCTGAATAGCAGCATTGTCAGGTTCCACTGACCATGGGGACTCAGTCCACTTGGCAAATACCTTATGTGGTGCACACAGTGTCCACAAATGCAGTGTACCGTCAAAAGCACAGGGCATAGGAGACCAAAGTGGGGCCAGGGGTGCAAGTGGGGGATTGCTGGTAATGCCAGATAGGGAGGTGAATGGTGGAGGATGAGTGCCGGGGGTAGGTGCAAGTCCCAGGGGTGCAAGAGAAGGAAACAAGCAAGCGCTGGTGCGCAAGCGAGTCCTGGGGATTAACAAATAGAGAGCTGGGGCAAAGGCAGGGACTTTAGTGAGTCCTGGGAGTGGAGGCAGGAGATGTGGAGATCAAATGAGCCAAGAAAGGAAAGAGCTAAAATAAGATAGAAAAAAGGAAAAGCAGAACAAGTTGAGACTGAGGCGAGAGATGAGAGAGGAAGAAGGGAACTTAGAGACTTGAGGTGAGAGGAAATAAAGCAGAGATAGAATTAGAGTACAAGACAAGTAGAGACAATGAGAACAAGATGAGACAAGACAAGTATAGTACAAAATGAGACAGAGTCAAAAAATGGAGACCAGAACGTGCAAGACTACAAGACAGAGACAAAACACAAAAAACAAGATGAGAAGTACAGCAATATCAAGACTAGAGTACTTAGTACTCTACAACTTATATACTGTACTGTAGATAAGCTCTGGGGCTCAGGCCCAGGTCCCAATGACAAGTCGCAGCACCAGGGCTTGAGGTGAGACCCAGAGATTGTGCAAGGTGGTGGTGAAGGTTGAGACATGTCGTGCAGCATGGAGGGTCTTGCTTGTAAAAGGGTAAACATGACCGCGATGCTAGTCACGCACTTGTATCACATGTGTTCGGGGCACGCCACCTCAAATACAATTTTTGTTCCACCAGACAACCTCAGTTTGTTACCGCTTGACACACGTGAACTGAGGTATGTAAAATAAATCATTATATCATAATATCACTTTATACTTACTCCTATTACCTAGTAGACTTTTGTTCTATCTAGGTAATTAAATCAATTAGTTTGTTACCGCTTGACACGCATGAACTGAGTAGACTTTTGTTCTATCTAGCGTATCAAGTTCTGATATTGCTTTGGGAGCCAGAGACATGTAGCAGCAAGGGAGTAAGAAGGGGAGCAGAAGCAGGGCATAGCATGTGGAGATTAGGTCGACAGTGATGCATGGTCATGATGCATGATGGAGGTCTCAGCATGGGCCAGGGGAAGCACCCAGGTGTTGCCAGTGCCAGCGCTGATATGGTGGCTGCAGTTGGGGAAGCATTGAGGATGGCCAAGGCCAGCACTGATGTGGCGGTTGCGGGCGGTGATGGCCAGCGGGATGCTGGAAGTGGTGGTGGCTGGTGGCAGTGATGGCCGGTGATAGCTGGGGGCTGCCAAGGTGGTTGGTCAGGTAGCGGTCCAGGCCTGGGATGGTTGTGGAAGTGGGTTTGAGGGGGTTGGAGTCCTGGGGCTGAGGCTAAGTCCTGGAGGTCGGTAGCGGGTTGTGACAAGCATAAACATGGTTGTTGTACTGGAACTCTGCATCTGGAAGTAGCTCATCCCAGTCATTCTGACACTCATTGCAAAAGAAGCAGAGGTACTGCTTAAGCTCCTTGTTCATGCGTTCAGTCTGGCCATCTGACTTCAGATGGTAGGCAGTGGAGGTGTGAAGAAAGAGTAGGTACGGAGGATAGCTATGATAGTGTGGTTAGCATTATGCTTAACCACACGCTTCATAAGCATGCAAAATTTGACTGGAGGAGCAGAAGGCTTGAGAAGTCGCACATGGCAAATAACCACTGCAGAGGTTGAGCACATGTAGCTCAACCAATTGGCATTCTGTGAAGAGCAGAGTAGGGGTGGAAGCAGGTGTCTTGATAAGGCAGATAAGGCAGATAGGAAGAAGCAAAGAAATTTCACAAGACTTAAAGAGGACAATTAAAAGATTTGTTAGAAGAAAAGAAATTTTAGTTTTGCTACTGACTGAAGCAAAAGAATTGGATAATGGCAAAGAGATCAGAAGAAAAGAATGATCTGACTACAAAAGGCAGATAGCAAGGAAGAGGAGTTTTGCTCAAAAGCCTTGATCAGATGCAAAGGCAATTGATAATGCAATGAAAAGGAGAGGACAGAATGAATGGAGGATGAAAGTTGTCAGACAACAAACTAGTGCAGCTAAGGAAGGACTTGCAGTGAGATTCAGCAATGACTAAGGATAATCAGTAGTTGGTGGGGGGGAGGTGATAGACTAATCACAATATAAAGACTGGTGAAAGTAGCAATATAACACTCTACATGGGGCCACAGTGGCTCAGTTGGCACCACCATGGTCTGGAGTGGGGGCACGTGCTCCTGCAAGTTGGGAGGACACAAGTTCAAACCATGCCTATATGGAAAACACCTTAGACACCACATGGGAATTTCAATGCCAACCAGGAGCCACCTTCCTGGGGAGCAAACTTTGGAAGTCATATGATGCCCATGAGTATACCAAAGCTGCCCCTTGTGATGAGATCAAGGCATCCTGTGCTCCTTCAAAATCAGAAAAAGAACCAGGAGCCTAGCATCTGAAAAAATAAAGAGGGCTAGAGACAATCATGTAAAACCAACACATCAGCAAGTAGCACGGCAGTTTGGACAAGCCCCTCCAAATTTGGATCAGCAAAACAGTGTGATTTGGAGTTGAAGGTCCACTGGTACCAAGAAGTACTAAGGGGGTGTTGTCAGCAAAATTTGGCAGTCTATCCAGCTGTTGGACCAATATGAGTGCAATCAGTACACCAGCTCTGGGTGTAGGGAGGTTTAGTGTTAGTGGGACCTGTCAGATCACCATCTGGTGCACCTTAATGAGTGCAATAGTTCAAATGAGAGGGACAGCACAATAACAATACATAATCAGAGTTTAAATCAAGGGCTGTATGAACACCAGTGGAATCAAAACTGTAGTAAAATAGCTACAGGGCATAACTAGCACACTTGAAAAAGTGTTTGGTCAGAATAGCTACCAGGAGTGTCTGTAAATCAATTCTAAATATAGTATAGCATGGACATAGACTTATACCCATATAAGACACATTGAATACAAGAGTGTCAGAAGACTCCCATTTGACTTCCATTTTCAGCACTTTGCTACACCCCAACCCACCTCCTATGCCACTCCCCAGGACCCTCAGGGCTTGTTCTAGACACCCAGAGATCTCCAGAGGTTGTTTTCTTTTTAGAAAACCCCCAGAACTTCTCACACTTCCTGTTCAAGCATTATCCAAGGTTAATGTTAGCTCTGGTCACCTATACAGTTGTTCTTGTGCCTCTACCACCCACTGATGCACCACACTGAGCAGCAGGGATCCTTAGACTTGTTCTCTTTGGATTTCCCTCTGCTATGTGATTAGTTACTATTGTATCATTGATTATCATGCCTAATATGACTTTGAATTTCCCTCTGCTAGTTGTGTGATTGAGCCACAACTCCCAGAAGTTGCCCTATGTAGTGGGTGATGTCACTGGCAGAGGTGGAGCTGCTGTTGAAGAGGGTGAGGTGGATGGGGATGGGTAATCTCCAATGCGTTGCAGCGAGCATTGCCAGAGATTCATCAATAAAGTTGTTGGCGGTGCCACTGTTGACCAGAGTATTGACAGGAGCAGATGAGGAGGGAAGGGTGGTGCAAAGGAGGAGAGTCTGCAAGGATTGGGAGGGGAGGTGAGCTGAGAGGGTGTCTGGAGATAGAGCTGTTGCACAAAGGTGTGTAGCCAGGGTGGAGAAGATGTCAAAGTCTTGTCCATGATCTAGTGCGTCTCCTAAATCTAAACCATTGGATTGTTTTCCATAAACTAGAGTTGCAGTCTTTGCTACCGATGGTTCAGACAGCTCATCCCACAGCCTGGCATTTAGGGCACTCATTGATGAAATGACCTTGCTCACCACACAAGATGCATGCTCCCTCACATTGTCTTTGCTCCTGCATCTCCTCCAGCACATCAATCTAAGGACAGCTCCTAAGCCTACTCACGCACAGGGCCTCCTTGTCATCTGCAAAGTCTAGAGTATTGTGGAGGTCTTGGGGTGTGTCATTGTTGGTTTGGTTGGGGTCCCAGGCTTTGTGCATGTTGGCAGCATTGAGTTGTGCTGGAGGGCAGAGGCCTGGGGGTTGATTGGTGTTGGCAAGTCTTTGTCCAAGGGGTGGTTGTGTAGTGGAATTGGGAAGTGGTGCAGCATTGGAGGTCCAGTTGCCTGCAGTGGCCCCAGTCTGCCAATTGGAGTTCTCAGAGGAGTTTCAAGGCACCTAAGGTGCCAAGTATTTGCTGCAGTCCTCCAAATACCATTGGTTGATCTGAGTAACAAGAGACTTGTAGCCATCATAGTTGGGTTGCTTGGGGGCAAGGTGGAGGACATCCTTGATGTGTTGAAAAGAGCACAGTGAAGAGCAACCAGAGAGTGTTGTAGTTCTAGCTGATCTTGTAGGCCTCTTTCTCAAAGTGGACAATGAAGGTAGTGAACTGTTTGTCATTGCACATCCAGAGGTTAAAGAGGTTCTTCTTGGCCTCTGCTACAGTGTCAAACACACCAAACTTACTCAAGAACTCCTGTGCAAATGCCTGCCAGTTCAATAGTACCACGCTATTGGGGTTGAACCAGAGCAACGCTGTGTAGTGATTGAAGGCAATGCTCTGTAAGTACGAGGCAGCAAATGCAACATGTGAGCTCTCAAATTAGAAGGTGAAGGGCTTAGCTTGGAACATGGTAAGACACTGCATAAGGAAAACTCTCCATTTGTGGAGATCACGACTGTGGACGGGTTCCAGCTTTTGGATGTCAAGCTTGCCTTCACAGGTCAGTGCATTGTAGATGTCATTCTGGAGGTTGGAATTGTGGGGCAAAGGTGCTGCATTGTAGTAGTAGTAGTAATTGTTACATCCACCACACTGTAGAGTGAAGGCATCCATTGTGGGGCTCCATCCACTGGGGAGTCCACCGTTAAGAGGTCCACCGCCTGGAGGTGGCCTATTATTCTCTGGTGACAGTCCCTGGGCCCAACAGGGAGGCAGGAATTCTCTGGAGGGTGATGGTCTTATATTGGCATCAAAAGGACAGCCAAGCAGGGATTCTGAGGGTGTGGAAGGTTGTAGTGTGTCACGACCCCACTACTGACTGCCAGTACTCACCCCTGGCTCCAGAACTCCAACCTCCCCAAATCAGCCTCCATGACTGCCCCAGGCCTAGACCGCTACCTGACCAGCCACCTCAGCAGCCCCCAGCTGTCACTGCCTGTCACTGCCACTAGCCACCACCACCCCTCTAGCACTCCTCGGCCGTCACTGCCCATGATTGCCACATTAGCACCAGCCCTGGCTATTTTTGGTGCCTCCTCCAACTGCAGCTGCTGTTGGCGATGTGACAATGTGAAGGGTACCACAGCCACGATGCCATGGCCACAGGGCCACCGACTGCTTTGCCAATGACTGCTTTGTCCCACTCGCACATATATACTGCCATAGACATTCAGTACCCTCAGTTCGTTGACATGTTCTGAGGGTACATCTTCCTTGATACTTACAACATAAACATATTTATTAACTACAAATACCTAGAATTAACTTACGTGTTATTTACTAGGTATTCATCAATACAGTTCGTTGACACGTTCTGAGGAATTAACTTACGTGTTATTTACTAGAAAGCAAGCAAGACTGGTCAAATCATAACAGGTTATGGGCCTACTTTGAGCAAAAGACATTACACAATATCGATTGCTCGTTAGAAACTCCTATCTTGCCTTGCCGCGATCGCCAATTGCACTGGATTGTCTCTATACGGGGTTGCCTCCCGTCCTTGTCTTTTCTTACCGAGATCTCTGCCCAGTGCCTGATCTGGGAGAGTGCCTCTATTGTCCTGAGATTCACTGAAATACCTCGCCCCACCCCCAGTTTGCCTCACTGAAACCAGAATGCCCACTAGTCCTAATGACACTACTGCCCCCTCCGTCCAAGCCATTTCCATCCGCGGCGCTGACTGGAAACAGGAGAAGTTCAGTCAAAACTCCCCCACAGCCAACTTTAGCTGGTGGACCACTACCCTGAAAATCCATCTCTCTCTGCTAGGTCTAAAATCGTACATCTTCGAGCCCCTTATTTCTCCACTGAGCATCGACTCCGAACCTGTCGCCCATCGAAATTGGGCAGCAAACGATGATCTTGCTCGCGCAGTCATTCTCACCGCACTTGATGAGCCAGAGTACAAAGGCCTTGATGACGCCAAAATGGCAGCAGCCCTTTTTAACATCGTCAAAGCTCGAGCGGAAGGGGAGGGGCCTGTTAGAATGGTGGCCCTGATCCAGGAAGTACTAAGGATTCAGTGCTCGCCCAGTGAGCCCCTGCCAGACACGGCCAGGTGCATCTGCGACATTGTCAACCGTATCTTCGCGATCCAGACCCTTGACAAGGATCTATTCAAATGTGTTGTCCTGCTGAACAGTCTGAATAGCCCGCAGTACGAACCAATACAGGCGCAGGTTTCTTGTGGCCTTGCAGACGCGACCAAGAGCAGTCCATACTCATCAGACCACATCCGTAAGCTCCTGGAAACGGTACAGAACCTGACTTCCCTGAAGACCGTGACCAGTAACCAACCCACCAATACTGCACTCGCTGCCACCATGAAAGGGCATTTTAGATCACAAAAACGGCACCTCCCTGGCCACAATCACCCAGCCGGCGCAAAGTGTTGCACCATCTGTCTCACGCATGGACGCCCATGCGCTGGGCATGAAGCCCAGTTCTGTGCACACCCTGGAGGTGCGATGAGAAAGGCAGGTTTCAACGCTGCCCACGATGCTGCCAGGGCAGCTGCGGGCGAGAAGGAGAAGGGATCCAGTGGGGGAGGGCCGAAGCAGTATGCGCAGCTGAAGGGACCATCTGGAAAGGTGTATCTGGTGGAGGAAAGCGAATTGCAGAAACTTCAGACTCTAGGCAGCAATACCTCCACAACCACTGCAGAATTTGCAGGCCTTGCAACGGACAGCATACCTATCCAGTCAGCCGACGATGTCGAATGGGAAGGTTGGATGGCCATGATTGAGGAAGAGGAGGAGGAAGCAAAGACCTCCCTCGACTAGACACAGTTTAGCCGTGATGATACAGCCTTCATAGCTATGGCAGACTGACCATTCTTCATCGATTTGGGTGCCACAGTTTACATTTCCCCCCACAAAGCCGACTTCACCACTCTTCAGCCCATCGCACCCAAAGCCATCAAAGGAGTTGGCGGTTCGACCATCGCTGCATGCGGCATCGGTAACATCAAACTCCGCACCACAGAAGGCAAAATACTCGCCTTGGAAAAGGCCCTATATGTTCCCAACTCAACGGTCCGCCTCATCTCCGTCAGTCGCATATCCATGGATAACTCAACCTACTTCCGCTTCGACAACAAAGAAGTCTGCATCGTCGACCGGCTCACTGGAGCCACAATTGCAAAAGGTCCATTGCTAAAGAACAAAGGGCTCTACACGGTCGACCTCTCCAACACCGACATCGAACGGGCCTACACAGCTGTTAGCGCTGAGACATGGCACAGACGACTTGGCCATGCGAACTATCAAGCAATCCAACAACTTGCCCGCGATCACAGGATCAAAGGTGCGACCCCCTCCTTCTCCCACCCTCTGCCAAAGTGTGACAGCTGTATCTTGGGCAAACAGACACACGTACCTGTTCCAAAGACACGGCAGGAGGGGCATAGGGCAACGGAGAAGCTAAGGATTGTGTGGGCAGACCTGTTCGGACCAGTAAATGTGCGATCGAGATCAGGCAATCATTACATACTAGACATAGTGGACGACTTTACCAACATGTCATGGTCCATACCACTAAAGAACAAAGGAGAGGCTTTTGCAGCATTGCAAGCATGGGAGAGGATGCGAGAAAACGAGACGGGACTGAGAATCGGCAAATACAGAACGGGCTTCGATGGTGAACTCAACAGCGTGGAGATGGAAAGATGGCTGGCCTCATGAGGTATATCAAATGAACACAGTGCCCCATACACATCGGCCCACACTGGGAGAGTGGAAAGAATGCACAGAACGCTAATTGGTAAAGCCAGGGCAATGAGAATTGACGCCAATTGTCCAGAGTTCCTCTGGGATGAGTTCTACATGACAGCAGCTCATCTCCATGCAAAAACCCCGACAAAATCACTCGACGGCAAGACACCGTATGAAGCATGGTATAACCGCGTCCCAGACTACTCTTACATGTGCAAGATCAGATGTCACGCATTTGTTCTTATCCCCACACATAACCCCAAAGTACACCCACGCTCCATTGAAACGATACTGATCGGGTATGGACAGACATCCAAGACATACCGATGCTGGGACAGAAAGAACCAAAAGGTGTACCAAACGTACCACATGAAATTCATTGAACGCCACGAGACTTTGACCCCCGCCATGCCTCCTGCTCCCGTTCAAACACAAGGTCCCATCGAACCTCCCATCCCAACTCTTCGACAACTCGACGACTCAGCCGCGACCTCACCACAGGACAAAGACAATGATCTCAGCTATCTCAATGTGGAAATCACAGTGCCGGAGCCGTCCCTGCAGCACGAAGTTGAAGAACAACCCCACGAAAATCAATCTGCAATCCCACGCAGATCAAATCGCACGCGATGCCTGACCAAGAAAGCAGCTGGCAAAGACAACCAACTGCCAACGAGACTGGAGAAAACAATGGAGGAGGTACGTGAAAGTAGTTGATGGATAAAAGATCAAAGAGGAGAAAGACGAGCGAGACTTGCAAACGAGAATGATGTACATGCACTGCCACAGGACGCCCCAATTCCGACACCCACAGATGCCAATGATCAAGCGCCCGTACACACACAAGATGCAGCTGAGATCGATCACAATTGGATACTGGCAGCCATCTCGCAATTGGGAGACATCGAACCGCTGCCAGCGAATGAAGAGGAAGAGCCGAACACATGGAAGGAAGCACAACAGGGTCTGGATGCAGAGAAATGGGAGGCAGCGTACAAGGAGGAGCTGAAGTCATTAAAGGACATGGGTGTGTATCGACTTATTCCACGATCAGAAGTACCACATGGACAGAAGGTACGAAAAGGGAGACCCATATTCAAAATCAAGAGAGACGAGCATGGAAAGGCAGTTAGATATAAGGTACGCCTTGTTTTCAAAGGCTACGAACAGATATATGGCAAGGACTATCATAAAACCACTTCCCCGACCGCACGTATGGAGTCATGGCAAATACTGCTACATATCGCAGCGACAAAGGGATGGAATGCCACACAAATAGACGTGAAGACAGCTTTTCTCTATGGTGTACTACCGGAAGGCAAAATACAATACATGGAACAGCCGGAAGGGTTTGGAGAACCAGGGAAGGAAGACCATGTGTGCGAACTACTGCAAGGACTATACGGCATGAAACAAGCTGGGAGGATCTGGAACCAGACTCTTAATGATCGAATGGTTGCCTGGGGCTTCTCTCAATTACCATGTGAAACCTGCATATACTACAGACAGTCAAAAACAGGTACCGTCATAGCCGCCGTCCACGTTGACGATTTCTTGTCCATAGCAGATACGAAAGAAGAAAATGACAGATTCAAAGCACAGATGCGCGAGTCTTGGACCATCTCAGATCTTGGCAGACCCAAGCACATTGTGGGGGTCTCTGTAAACTGGAACGACAGCAGCCGCACAGTGTCTCTTTCCCAAACTGCATTCATAGAACAAGTTATCCAGCAATTCGGCCAAATTGATGCCCATCCTCTCTCTCTGCCCATGGAACCGGGACTAAAGCTCCAGCGCGCTAAACCAGAAGCTCAGACTCAGGAGGAGAAGCGCAGGATTGCAAAGCTCCCGTACAGATTGCTAGTAGGATGCCTCTTATATATCGCCATCGCTACCAGACCAGACATTGCTTTCGCCGTCCAACAACTGTCTCAATACCTGGACAACTACGATACCTCGCATTGGAACATGGGCATCTGACTCCTTTGTTATCTCAAAGGGACAAAAGATCTAAAACTACACCTCGGCGGCCCTACGATTACTCTACGAGGCTTCACGGATGCAGACTGGGCGAGCTGCATAGACACCAGGAGGAGTACTAGTGGATACGCATAGTCTCTGGGCATGGGTGCTGTGTCCTGGTCTGTACGAAAACAAAAGACCGTAGCCACATCATCGTATGAAGCTGAGTATATGGCAGCTTACGAATCAACTCAGGAATGCATATGGCTAAGGATGCTGATGAAAGCGATCAGATGGGACTTCACTGATACACCCACAACCCTCTTCTGTGACAACAAGGCAGCGATTACACTCTCCGAAGACGCCACAGCACACGCTCATGTGAAACATTTCAACATTAAATATCACTTCATTCGGGAACGCGCAAACATGGGAGAAATCGTAATAAAGTACGTCAACACCAGAGACAACATTGCTGACATATTCACAAAAGCCATACCGAGACCCCTATTCGTACGACTACATCACATGCTCGGCATTTCCATGACTCCAACGCGAGGAGGAGAATAGCACAAGTCGTGTCCGTGGTAAGGAGGAGTGTTGGCGATGTGACAATGTGAAGGGTACCACAGCCACGATGCCATGGCCACAGGGCCACCGACTGCTTTGCCAATGACTGCTTTGTCCCACTCGCACATATATACTGCCATAGACATTCAGTACCCTCAGTTCGTTGACACGTTCTGAGGGTACGTCTTCCTTGATACTTACAACATAAACATATTTATTAACTACAAATACCTAGAATTAACTTACATGTTATTTACTAGGTATTCATCAATACAGTTCGTTGACACGTTCTGAGGAATTAACTTACATGTTATTTACTAGAAAGCAAGCAAGACTGGTCAAATCATAACAGCTGCCACATCAGCACTGGCACTAGCAACCCCCAGCGCTTCCCCCAGCCCATGCCAAAGCCTCTCCTGGCTACTACCAAGATGCCCATCACACATCACAACTACACATCACTGCTGGTCTGACCTTCATACACCATGCACCACTCCTGCTCACCTCCTCACCTCACCACCATTCCATGCCTCCACGCTCCCAAAGCAAGACCTTCCTTTGAAGAGCTTCCTTTATACTACATAACATGCACCAACTGCCACCGCCACCTTGCATGGTCTCCAGGCTTCATCTCAAGCCCTGGTGCCATGACTCATCGCTGGGGCCTAGACCTGTGCCCCGGAGCCTATGTACCATACAGTATATAAGTTTTAGAGTAGCATCGAGTACTCTAGTCTTGATATTGCCATACTTCTGTCTCTAGTTTTGTGTTTTATTCTCTGTCTCTTCAGTCTCATGTGCCCCAGTTTCCATTTTTTGACTTATCTCATTTTTGTTTTGTACTCATCTCATATTGTCTTGCTTTGCTCATCTCTACTTGTCTCTACTCTCAAATCTATTCTGCTTTCTCTCTCCATCTCTGCCTTCAGTCTCTAAGTATTTCCTCTCTTCTCTCTTCTCTCACCTTAGTCTTGACTCGTTCCCTTTCCCTTTCCCCTCTAGTCTCGACTCTTTCCTCTTTTGGCTTGCTTAGATCTCCATGCCCCTTATCTTTGACCCCAGGACTCACTAAGTCTCCTTGCTTGCCCTGGCTATCTAATCAGTAGCCCCAGGACTCACTCGCTCGCTAGCACTCGTCTTCTCCTCTACCCTTGCATCCCTCTTCTAACTCCCCTCCTCATCTCTGGCACTTGCTTCTTTGCCCTGGCATGACTGGTGACCACTTGCTCAACCGCCGCTCACATCCCCAGCCCCACCCTGGTCTGACATGCCCCATGCTTTCAACAGTACCATTGCGTTTGTGGACATTGTGCACGCCACAGAAGGATTTGTCCAGTGGACTGAGCCCCTGTGGTCAGCAGAACCTAACATGGTGGTCCTTGAGGGAAGGGTGGTTGAGGTGCACTGGAGCCCATGGGTTGGCAAAGGAGTGTTTTAAGGTTCATGGGAAGGGGGTGCGTTACTACAAGAATGGCGCAAGTTGAAGTGGGGTGGACAATCGCATTGAAAGTCTGGGGCAGGAACTCTGCCAGAAGGGGCCAATCTACCACTGGGGGTTTCAGGTTTGTTGATGTAGAAGAGGGTGTGCAGAGAGGTGTTATTGTTTTTAGCAGACGGAGGCTGAGGAGCAGCATCAGGACAAGGCCTAGTTTTAGCTGGCTAGCCCCAAGTGCAGAAGGTGCTGAGGACTGAATTGGCATGGGGCACACTAAGAGGCTGATGGTGTGGGCAGTGGGCTGGTCAAAAAGTCTTCCAGTGAGATTGAGAGCTTTTAGAATGTTGGATGCCATATTGAATTCCTCTTGTTGGTTGAGTACCAGGGTGGAGACAGGGTCCCAGGGCTTGATTGGTTCCTTGCACTGCACATAAAACAAGCATGTAGTGTCCATGAGGTTCTCAAAATGCCAGGGCTTGGGGCTTATATGGATTTCATCCACTAGAGCACGCCATTTGTCCTAGAGGTTGGCATCCACCTATAGCATGTTCTAGGCATTCTCAAGGGCGGCTCCGCATTGGTAGAATTTGTGGAATTCAAAGAGGCTAGGGTCCCAGAGATGTTGTGATGTCCTAAGCTAATAAGAAGGGCACATGTGTGTGTAGCAAACTTTGCTGGAGATATGTGGAGGGAGTGTAGGATCTTGACACATTGTTGAACATAGGCCTTGACCTGTTGCCAGTGTCTCAGGGGAGAGGGAGGGGTGTGAATAAAGGGTGCTGCAGGGGATTGTGGCTGAGGGAGGTAGTAAGTCTCCAGGTATTCCTGAGGAGGCATCAGCAAGGCAGAGGCAAGTTGAGCATAGTACTGGCCTGGGGTGAAGAAGGCAGTGCTGGCATGCACTGGGGCCAAGGGTGCCCAGCCACCAGGCAGTGTTTCTGGCATGCCTTTGAGCAGAACTTGTTGATAGGTTCTTGCAGTAGCCTGCAATGAGTTGTGTTGCCAGTCCTGAGGAATACCCTGACTGATGGAGGGGCCATAGGGTATTTAGTTCTGATCCAGAGCCCAGTATCCAGGAACCAGTGAGGGGTGGTGTTTGATCAGGGGAGCTGAATACAGAGGCTGAGGAGTACTCATGGTGTAGTAGTTTTTGGACACAGATCTTCTATAAGCATTGGTCTAATAGCTAGTGGGCTGGTAGGTGTGCATGTAGGTAGACATTGTAAACGTGGGGGTAAGGGAGAGTCTTGATATTATGTCAGGTTCCACTGACTACAGGGGCTCAGACTACTGGACAAATCCTTATGTGGTGCACATGGTGTCTATGAATGCAGTGGTACTGTTGAAAGTGTGGAGCATTTGAGACTGGAGCAGGACCAGGAGTGCAAGTGGCAGCAAGCAAGGAGTATTGATCATGCCAGGGCAAGGATGCAAGTGTTGGAGGCATGGGGGAGGGTTGGAAGATGAGTGCTGGGGTGAGAGCGAGTCCCAGGGCCAGAATCAAGAGAATGGGGCAAGCAGATAGAACTTAGTGAGTCCCAGGATCAGAGATAAAGGCGTGGAGATCTAACCAAGCCAAAAAAAGCAAAGAGTCAAGACAAGAGATGAAAGGGAAAATGGAACAAGTTGAGAGCTGAGAACAAGAAGAGAGAGAAAAGAGATGGAGAACTTAGAGACTTGAGGTGGAGAGAGAGAGAAGCAGAGAATAGATTGAAAGAGGTATGAGACGAGTAGAGACAAGAAGTACAAGATGATATGAGATGAGTACAAAAAAGACAAAACTGAAATAGAGTCAAAAATGGGAAACTGGGACATTGTCAGGTTCCGCTGACCTCGGGGGCTCAGTCTACTGGGCAAATCCACCTTACGGCTATTCACCGTGTACAAACACAGAGCACCGGGAGTAGCGC
>JABCKQ010017536.1:0-20652 GCA_018857305.1 Termitomyces sp. T159_Od127 | reverse complement strand
CCAGTATGTAATGGAGTATGACTAACAATAATCAATGCTGAGTAAGGTCCATGCATATGACTCATCAAGGCTGACTAAGAGAAGACAGAAGGGGATAGGGTGGGCCAAGCGGTCATTCAGATGTGCTAAGAGTGGGTGCGTCCTTGGACTAAGCTCAGGGTAGAGTTGAACATGGTCCGTAGACCAGTCCCCTAACAGTCACTGACTTATATCATTTCTAGGGTGGGTCGGAGAGCACTGTATCTTGCTAGACAGAGCCTTTGCCACACATGTGTTGTTCCAAAATGGTTTGAAGTGAATGTCATTTGATGTGCCAATGAAGTTAGAGCAGAGAGTTGTGCAGCTTGAATTGCTACTAGTGGAGCATTACCAGAGAATGCACTGGTTCCAGAATTATGGTTAGAGGTGGCCAAGGATGTGGAGGAGACCTTGCCAGGGCACAAGGAGCATTTTGCTGCCACAGTTGCCTATATAGAGACTGCCTTAGTGATTGAGGAGGGCAAAAAAAAGGCAGGAGAGAGAGAGGAGTCTGAGCTAACAACTTAAAGCAACAGAGGTTTGGATTAACTCACCAGGAAGCCCCATTGAATATTTGTGACTATCAGTGACTTTTTTCTTTTGATTTTATTTGTAGTTATATATACTAGTAGCATTATGTATATTTTATTTTTTGGACTTGTCATTATCTAGTGTGAAGTGAGAATTTAGAAGGTAGAGGTAAGTAAGAAAACATATATATAGAGGTCCTAGTGAGAGTTAAATCTCTAATGAGTCCAGAAGTGGAAGTTACACCCACTAATGCTATCTGTGAACACTAGTTCTAGGAGTTTCAGGGCTTAGTGGAGGGCTGTTGGTGAAAGTCTTGAAGCTTGGTGGAAGCACCAGCAAAGTTCTTCCAGAATTCTCAGATGTTGTCCTTGGGCTTATAGCCTTTCCAACAAACCAGATAATGAAGGCAGTCACAAATGAGTTGTGAATTAAGGATGTGATTGACCTTGTAATGGTATTCATCTTTGACCTTGATGGGCAGCAGTTGGCTGAGTCATTGTCTAGGAAAGGAATTTAAGGCATGTTTTTCAAGGCAGCAAATATGGAAGACCAGATGAAAGCCTTTGAGGCCTGGGGGTAGGTTGAGCTTATAGGTGTAAGTCAAGACCTTTTGGAGGATCTTGAAAAGGTTGAGTCATTTGTGATTAAGTTTGATTGAGGGGTTGTTGGAATCTCAACTAGGCAATGTGTGAGTTGTTCTGGTAAGCACCTAGATGATACGCGTATGCGTAAGTACAATGTCCTCAGTTGCATATAGCAGACTCTATTGCTGTACCTAGATGATACACATATGCGTGAGTACAATGTCTAGGTACTAAGTTAGTTTACTGTGTGTATTGTAGATGTAAATGCGGTGTACCCTCAGTTGCATATAACAGACTGAGGGTACTGTAGGTGTCTGTTGGATATATATAATAGTTGGGGGGGGACAAAGCATTGGCCATTGTGGTGGACCTTTACAATGGCCCTAGTGTTGGGTTGCGGCACACCGTCACAGATATCACATCGTGATGTCCCAACAAGGTTGCCTAGTCTTCAAGTTGCACTGGTTGAGTCATGCAAGAGTGCTGGGGGTTCAGTCAGGAGTGATCTCATGGTAAGCATTGGCATGTTTGGTGTAAGCTTTGTTAGCAATGTTGATTTTGTCCTGTAAAAAATTAGTGAAGCAACTGGAGGTCCTGAGAAACTTTGTGGGCAATGTGGGAGAAGATGTCTTTAAGAGAGAGGGTGAGTCAAGGGTTATGACCTTCATTAGCATAAAGGAGTGATACTCCAGTAGTGGAGTAGAGAGTGTTATTGTTGTAGGTGAACTCAGCAAGGAGTAGCTTAGCACACCAGTAGTTCTGTAGGTAATCAACATAGAGGTGGAGATACTGTTCCAGGATCTGATTTACTCATTTTATGTAGCTATTAGTCTCTGAGTGATAAGTGGTGGAGAGGTTAGTTTTTATTCTATGATGCTAAGGTACTCAACTTCAATGGTGTAGAAGGAGCGCTTCTTCAGTTTAGTGTGGAGGTAGTATTTCCAAAGTCATCTGATGATGCAGTGGACATGGTTGTGGTGCTCCTCTAGCAAGTTTGAAGAGATCAAAATATTTACAATAACAAAGACATTGTTCATATTGTAGAAGATGTTGTTCATGAAATGAAGTACTAAAAGGTGGTGGAGGAGTTGGTGTAAGGGTGACCTCTGGGAGTTGCAGCTTAGTCACACAATTGGCATAGAGGAATCCAAAGTTATATTGAAAACAATAATCAATGATATAATAGTACTAATCACCTGGCAAAGAAAAATCTAAAGAGAACAAGTTTAAGGATCTCCACTGCCAAGTATGGTGCATTGGTGAGTGATGAAGGCATGAGAACAACTGTATATATGATCAGAGCTAACCTTGACCTTGAACAATGCTTGAATAGGAAGTGCAGGAAGTTCCAGAGGTTGCCCAAAAAAATGACCTCCAGAAATCTCTGGAGATCTTGAGAGGTCTAAAGCAAGCCCTGAGGGTCCCAGGAAGTGGTGCAAAGAAAAGGGGACTAAAGCAAGTAGAAGTCAGTGTAGATCAAAAATAAAAGCCCCTTAACAGTTGGTTATATCAAAGAGCATTACAAGATACCTAAATGGGCCATAGCAGGTGCAGAAGGCAGTTTTCCATTCATGTTTTGGAGCTATGCAAACATTGTTATAGCTGGAGCAGAAGTCTATCTTAGTGTACACTTTGGCACTGCAGAGGCAATCAACAAGGTCACCAATGAGAGGAAGGAGGTACTGGTTCTTTTTGATGAAGGCCTTAGTAGTTGACACAGAGATACAAAGAGCTGTCCTTCCTTTTTGGCAATACTTCAGAGGAACTACTTTTCATAAAATTTTCTCCTCTGTCTTTGGCTCTAGAGTGGTGGAGTTAGTGCTTAGATATTCTTCTAGGAGCACTAAGGTGATATGAAGTTGATAAGCAGGGGTTACATCTTGAAGTATGCATACAAAGGGGGCAGGGCTAATAATCTCAATGTCAAGGGCCTCCAAGTTGAGAGGGCTTGCAGTTTGATTTATGTCAATGGGGTCCAAGGCTGTCTGGAGGCACTAGGCAAAGTAACTGAGGCCCTTATACTTGTTTCAAAAAATGTTGGGGGAGCATGTTGGAGGTGCCTAAGGAAGGCCAAGGTGGAGGTGTCTTCTGGATTGTCCTTGAGTGCTGTAGAAGTGCCAGTAGCTCTAGTCTTGCTATGGTTAAGGGCAGTGTTGTTGATAGATTGTAGGTGAAAGTGAATGGCAGCAGTAAGACATGCACTCAAGTCAAGGAACATCATGAAGAGGCTGTGTATCTTCCTCCTCTTCTGAATTGTCCTTAAGCACTGTGGAGGTGCTGCTAGTTCCAGTCTTGCTGGTGTTGAGGATAGGGTCATTAGCAGTTACAGACAGAGGTGAATGGTGGTGGCAGAGGGTAGTCTGCACATAGTGAATGATATTGCCAGTGGAGGTAGAGCTGCTGTCAAAGAGCTTGAGATGAATGACTAGTAGCCTCCAGGAGGGTGTTGCAGCTAGTGCTGCCAAAGATTCATGAAGTTGTTGATTGCACCACTGTTAATTAGAGTATTAACTAAAGCAGCAACAGAAGGGAGAATAGTGTGGAGGAGGAGTATCTGAGAGGATTGGCAGGAGAAATATGCTGAGAGTGTGTCCAAAGATAGTGCCATTGCATGAAGGTGTGTAGCCAAGGTGGAGAAGATGTTTGAAGTCTGGTTGTAAGTAGAAGACACAAGCCTCAGAGTCAAAATACAATTGTGTAGACAACTGTATATTTTACCTGTAAGCAGAAGACATAAGTAAGCTACAGGTAATCCATAAGTAAATGTTGATAAATAAGTGAGTAAAAAGAATGTATTCTCAGAGTCACAACATAATGTTGGATGCCAGTGGTCACTGTAAGTGTTACAATATCTTTGATCACCAGTGAGGGCCAATCTATCTCACTTATATCAACTCTGATACAAAGACCACAAATATATATACATGCTGTCGAGCATACATACCCTCAGTCAAGTACACAAGACTGAGGGTAATGTAAGGATGACCTCCAGGAGTTGCGGCTCAATCACACAACTAGCAGAGGGAAATCTAAAGTCATATTAGGTATAATAATCAATGATACAATAGTAACTAATCACCTAGCAGAGGAAAATCCAAAGAGAACAAGTCTAAGAATCCTCGCTGCTTGGTGCGGCACATCAGCGGGTGGCTGAAGCATGTGAACCACTGTACAGGTGACTGGAGCTAATCTTAACCTTTGATAATGCTTGAACAGGAAGTGCAGGAAGTTCTGGGGATTTTTTAAAAAGGAAATGACCTACAGAGATCTCCAGGAGTCTAGAACAGGCCCTAGGGGTCCTGGAGAGTGGCATAGGAGGTGGGCTAGGGTGTTGCAAAGTGCTAAAAATGGAAGTCAAATGGAAGTCCCCTAACAGGTAAGTCATTATATACCTTTACATGATGAACGTTGTACTGAATATGCTACTTAGCTCACATTACTTACTGTGTGTGCTAGGTAAGTTTAACAGAGTCAAGTACATGAGACTGAGGTTCACATTCCTTACTGTGTGTGCTAGGGGTCAACTTCTAACAACTTCTAACACATGATTGTGTAGACAACTGAATAACATCTCTAATGTATTGAAAGTTTCAAGTGATGATGTTTGTAATAGTAACAAATAGTAAACAAAAAGAGAGAAAAGAAGGATGGCATGACATATCACATTGTGACAGACAGTGAAGTCATATCACAACACTGGTCCATAATTTAGTGTGTCTTTGAATTCTAAACTGCTGAGTTGTTTTCTATAAACAAGAAGTTGCAGTCCTTGCCATCAATAGTCCAGATGGCTTGTTTCATTGCCTGGCATTTAGAGCACTCATTAATGAAATTAACTTGCTCATTGCACAAGATATATGCCCCTTCTTGTTATTGCTGTTTCTGCATCTTCTCCAGCACATCAATCTAAGGCTGACTCCTAAACCTATTAGTGCACAGAGCTTCCTTGTTGTCTGCATTGTTGTCTGCAAAGTTTGAAGTGTCAAAGGGGTCCTGGAGCATGCTGTTGTGCAGCAAAGTTAGCAAGTGGCACAATGCCAGAAGTGTAGTTGCTGATGGCTGCTTCAGTCTGCCACTTGAAGTTCTTGAGGAGTTTCAGAGAGCCCAAGGTGCCAAGTATTTGCTGCAGTCTTTCTAGTATGATTGATTGATTTGGATGATAGGCACGTTGTAACCATTGTAGTTGAGCTGCTTAAAGACAAAGCGGAGAACATCTTTAATGTGTTGAAGAGAGTATAAAGGGCAAACTGGAGGATGTTGTAATTTCAGCCAGTCTTATAGGTCTCCTTTTCAAAGTGAACAATGAAGGTGGTGAAACACTCTTCATTGTACATCTGAAGGTTGAAGAGGTTCTTTTCAACTTTCACTACAGTGTCAAACATGCCAAATGCACTGGAGAACTCCTGAACAAAGGCCTGCCAGTTCAAGAGTATTAGGCTGTTGAAGTAAAACCAAAGCAGCAATATGTAGTGATTGAAGGCAATGTCCTGTAAATATGAGGTGGTGAATGCAACATATGAGCTCTCAAATTTGAAAGTGAAGGGCTTGAGTAAAGAAGATCCTCCATTTGCAGAAGTTGTGGCTGTAAAAGGGTTCTGGTTTCTGTATCTTGAGTTTGTTGTAAATTGAACTCTATCAATACAGAGTGTAAGTTAGTCTTCCTCAGTCTCCATATAATCAACTATATTAGCACATATCTATCAATACAGAGTGTAAGTTAATCTTCAATGGTATATGTAAGTAATGTCCGGGATATGTAAGTAAATTGTTTGCTCACCTTCAATCTCCACATAATCAACTGAAGGCAGTAAGAGTTCATGCCTAGTCTATATGTGTTTTTGCTCTCTGTTGTCTCCTTGTTCTCTATTGACCTTGGTCAGGGCCCAAACACTGTCTTTGTACTCTGATGGCCAATGCTCATGGTGGCCCTAATATTCACTGAATTGCAACACTCCTCCTCATCATGAGCTTTACCTACTCCTCCTTGTGCATAATTCTGGTCATTCCTAGAATAAAACACAACTTTGTGAACTGCAGTACTGGCAATGCCTTCATGAGTATATCAGCAACATTCTCCTTTGTATTGATATATTGAATAAGTATTTCCTTTGAGGCAACACATTCTCTCAAAAAATGGTACTTTATATTGATGTAGCATGGGGTCCTTTGACAGATTGATCACCAAGTTGTTGTCACATAGTATAGTTATGGCTCCTGTCTGTGCATAAGCTATTGCCATCATCAGGCAGCAAAGCCAAATACATTCCTGTGTGGCCTTAAAGGCCACCATATACTCTGCTTTGCAGGACAATGCAGCAACAGTGTGTTGTTTCTGGGTTGACCATGAGATTGCTCCCAAGTCCAATGACCATATATATCTACTGATGCTCCTCTGCATGTACAAACAGTTTGCCCAATTAGAGTCAGTAAACCTGACCAACTTTATCGGGTTCTTTCTGCCTAGAGACAGTCAGAGTATTTATGTGCCTTTCAAGTATTGCAGTGTTTGTATCACTATGTGCCAGTGGATTTGAGTGTAGCAATTCAGAAATTGAGAGCGCTGTTAAACTGCATACTGTATGTCTGGGCGTGTAGAGACTGCAAGCCACAATAGGCCCCCCATCAGTCTCTTATAAAGTATTTGTGCAATCTTTTCTTGTTCCTCCTGAGACAGCTTCAATATGTCCACCCATTGTAACTTTATCTCTGGCTCCATGGGCATGTCTATGAGAGGTGTACTTAGTTGTTCTCTCTGTCCCATTCAATGGCAATGCCTAGGATATGTTTTAAAGCTCCCAGGTTTGTGATGGTCCATACAGTTCTCATTTCCTGCTTGAATTCTTTGTTCATAGCCTTGATGCTTGCAATCAACAGAAAGCTGTCGACATGTACTCCCACAATGATGATTCTTTAGTCAGTTCTCTAATAATATATGCACATCTTGCATGCCAGCCTCATAAAGCCACATTTCTTCATATGTCTATCAAGAGTCTTATTTCAGATTCTGCTGGCTTGCTTTATACCATATAACCCTTTTTCCAACTTACACAACCATCTCTCCTTTCCCTTTTCCTCAAATTTCCATGGTTGTTCTATATACACCACCTCTTCCTCTGGTAGTATGCCGTTTAGAAATGCTGTCTTCACTTCTCTTCATTTTGCATCCCATCCAAGGGTTGCCGCAAAGTGTAATAAAATTCTCCAGGATTCAATGTGTGCTATAGGTGAGGTGGTCTTAATATAATCTTTTCCATATACTTGGTTAAACTTCTGTACAACAAAATGGGTTTTAAACCTGGTTATCTTTTCATTCTCATCCTGCTTGATTGCAAATACTGGCTTGCCCTTCAGAATCTGTTGGCTTTGTAGAACATCCTCTTGTAGCACAAGGGTCCACATGCCCATTTCTTTAAGGGAATCTAGCTTCTCTGAATATGATTTCTCCCACTCTGGTCCATTTGGTGAATTCTTTACTTTTTCAGGGTCTAGGTCTCATAGGTCCCCAATTGTGTTAAGTGCCAACAGGGCCTGATCAAAATTAAGTTCTCCTTCCCTAATAACATCACGCTTATTTCCTTGGGCTTGTCTCAGCTCTTTCACTGCCTTTCTCCATTCTGCCTTCACCTCTCTTATCTGTTCTGCTGCCTCCTTTGACTCTCTGACTGCCCTCTCTGTTCAGGATTCTCCGCATTCCCCCTGCTAAGCTCTCTCCATTGGAATTGATGTATTTGTAGATTGACAAATCTCAGGCTGGGCCTCTGGAGCAGGATTTGTGGGGGCTGGCTATTCTCCTTCTTTGGCCATTTGTGATTCCTCCCATATAACTCCTGGAATGACTGGAATCTTCTCATTCTCCTCCTGAGTAGGCATATCAGTCGCATCATTCTCAATGAAATTCATGGTTTGAAAATCAGCATCAGATTCCTGTGGAGAGTAGTCATCTTGTGTCAGAGTCTGTGTTTCATTATAGCTTTCAATGAACTTCACATGGTAGGAGCTGTACACCTTTTTTGTGGATCAGTCATAGCAATGGTAGACTTTGAAGTTCAGATCGTATTCTATGAGCACACATTCTATTGAACATTTGTATATCTTTGAGTTGTGTTTGTTTTGAATTAATACAAACACTCAGCAGCTGATTTCTTGAATATATGAATAATTAGACTTTTTCTCATACTATAGGTCATCTGGAGTTACATTACAAACAGCCAAGGTCTTTGTTTTCCCGTGAAGTTAGATAGAACTTGTTTTATAGAAATGCCAGGCACTTTGCTGCTAGTCTCATTGCCTGAGCCTTACCCATTAAAATGCAGTGCATCTGTTCTACTCCTCTGATGTGGGCTGAAGTATATGGGGCACCAACTTCAAATGTGATCCCCTTCTGCTTGTATGCTTTATCCCATTGAATTCACTGTCTTGCCCAGTTTGTAGAGTTTTAAGATACAACTCAGTCTCATTTTCCCATGCCAATATCCATGCCCTCAATTCCAAGTTGCTTGGCTAACTTGCTCACAAAAAGTAGGCAAATGGTGAACTTGGGCATATAGAGCGCATTTCTAAATTCAAAGTACAAGCCCTCACAACATTAAAGCAAATACTGCCAATGTCTGTGGCAGCAATTGTTGAGCCTCCCATCCCTTGAATAAGTTTCACAGAGATAGAGCTGATCATGATGAAGTCATCGATGTCAGAAGAAATGTGAACTGTCACACCCAAATCAAGGAAGAAAGGATCTGTTGTCTTATCCTCACATGATAGGGCTGTATGCTCATCCCAATTAATGCTGGCTCTCAGGTCTTCATCAAGGACAATCCAGATGTTGAATTCAAGACTCTCAAGGTCCTCTATCATTCCTGCATCTGGGAGCATATCTGATATAAGTCTAGCAAATTCAGACTTCATTGTTGTTGCCAAGCATGTTGCTAAGTATGCTGCAACAGCCTCTGTATCACCTTCAAGAGTGAATGTATTGTTCTCAGCTGGCGTGAAAGTGATCTTAGACATCTTTTTCTTGTCATTGTCCCTCTTGAGGTTCTTGTAGTGAGCTAGTTGGGCTTTTTTTGACTCCTCAACAATTTTTCCTGCCATTGTCCCTCCTTCAAGGATACAGCATGGAGCAGTGTGACTGGTATATATATAGATAGGTCAACCATGTTCTTTGTAAGCGGTGCATGTGAGCCTGCTTCCTCTGAATGGTTTTGTGGCATACACTGTTGACAGTGAATCCATGAGTAAAGATCCATTTTTGTCAGCCTCAAGTAAGGTCTGCTCTCCCTTCAGGAACTGTCTGATCTGTGATGGTTCATATTTCTTGACGTCTCCAGCCTGCCCTAGATTGTGAAATATAATGGATCTGATGTGTGCAAATCACTTGTCAGATAGTGCAGAGAGAATGGCAATAGATTGCAGGAGTTTTTTTGGAGACTTCTTTTGCATCAAAGGCATGGTTGATTTTTTTGTAGATTGCATCGACTGTTTTTGTTAGAGGTTCTGACAAGGAAAATTTTGTAGTGAAGGCCTCTTGAAGAAGCTGTACTTGCTTCACAGAATCAGCACCTCCATGTCAACTCTTTAGGTATTGCTATAAGGCCATGGGATCTTCTTCTTCCATGCAAAGCTTCTGTTCCAAGAACAAGATTGCCTGCTTCAGAAATGACATTGCCAAATGCTTATTCAAAGCCTATATGTGGTGTGTCCATGGCTTGTATGATTTTTTGGGAGGCAGGAGGTGGATCAAAGACATAGTCTCAAAGCTGGACCATCATAAGCTCCAGCTTCATAATGTATGCCCATTCTGTATACTTCCTGTCATCTTTATTGAGAATGTGTCCTGCTCAAGAGGACATGATCTTTTTGACTAGAACCATAGTAGAATTGCTCAAGTTACTGACCAGCCTCATCTTGGCAATCCTGGTAGCAGACAGGGCTACACTGGCAGGTGGCAGAAGAGGACTTGGACTCTTAGTCAACATCACAATGTATCCAAGGCAAGAAACAACAGAGCGGTTTGAATTTGCAGACTAGCATGCATCCTACATGTAGATTAGATCAGACAGTTGGTCTGGCACAGAAATTAAGTAGTTTTGCACCATAGATATTAGGTGTATTCAGGGTTCACTCTTCAGAATCAGCAAATATCCATAACCTGTTGTAAATTGAACTCTATCAATATAGAGGGTAAGTTAATCTTCCTCAGTCTCCATATAATCAACTGTATTAGCACATACCTATCAATACAGAGTGTAAGTTAATCTTCTATGATATGTATAAGTAACCAAGATATGTAAGTAAATTGTTCACTCACCTTCAGTTTCCATATAATCAACTCAGGGTGGTAAAACTCCATGCCTAGCCTATATGTGTTTTTGCTCTCCATCGTCTCCTTGTTCTCTATTGATCCTGGTCAGAGCCCAAACACACTCTTTGTACTTCAATGGCCAATATTCATGGTGGCCCTAATATTCACTAGATTGCAACAGAGTTTGCCTTTGCAGATCAGCATATTGCAAGTGTTGTTCTGGAGGGTTTGGTTGTAAGATGGGGATGCTGCATTGTAATAGTAACAATAGTTGTTACCTCTGCTGCACTGAGAGGAAAACGTGTCTATAGTGGGCTCCAGCTGTCTGAAGGTCCACTATTGGGGGGTCTGCTGCCCAGGAGTGGCCTGTTGTTGCTCAGGAGTGATCCTAGGACCCAGCAGGGAGATGGTCCTACATTGCTGTTAGCATTGAAGAGTTAGCCTGGCAAGGGTCTTAGAGGAGCAAGAAGTCAGAGTGATCTTTGGTTGAAGAGGAGTTTAGACACGCTAAGGCCTACAGGTTGGCATAGAGGGAGAGGGATGCTGTTGTGGAGTTTGCAGGGCAGTGATTCATTTATGTGGAGTTGGCATAGGTCAAAGTGTGAAAGTCAATTGTGTGGAGGTTCTGAAGCAGATACTTCATCAAGAGGTGCTAATCCACTGCTGAAGGCCTCAAGCTTGCTGATGTAGGAGAGAGTGTGCATGGAGGCTGTTGTTGTTAGCAGAGATTGGTCAGGAAGGTGCTTCAGAGCATGGCCTAGCTTCAACTGGGTGATCTCAATTGCAGAAAGTGCTAGCAATGGAGTTGGCCTCAGAGGGTGCTGACAAGCTAATGGTGTGAGCTGCAGGCTGATCAAAGAGTCTTTTAAAGAGATTGAGAGCTTTGAGGATGTTGGATGCAGCATGAAGCTCTTCTTGCTGACAGGATTTCAGAGCAGAAACAGGGTCTTGGGCCTCAATTGGTTCTTTGCATTGCATGTGGAAAAAACCTGCAGAGTCCATAGAGTCTTTAAAATGCCAAGAGTTAGGGCTGGTGTAGATCTTGTCCAGCAGAGCATACAGTTTGTTCAGAGGTTAAAATCCACTTGAAGGATATTCCAAGCATTCTCAAGGATAGCACTCCATTGGTAGAGATTGTAAAACTTGAGGAGGTGATTAGCTCATTGCTCTGAGGTCTCTGAAAGGTTGTAGTGCCCTAAGCTGACAAGGAGGGCATGAGTGTGCTTGACAACTCCACCAGAAATATGGAGAGTGAGCAGAGGATTTTGTCATGCTGTTGAACATGGGCCTTGACTTACTACTAGCAGCTTAAGAGAGAAGGCAGAGTTTGGATGGGTGGAGCTGTAAGGGGTTGTGGCTGGAGAAGATAGTATGTGTTAGGGTGCTTTAGAAGAAGCAGAGGTACAGCAAGGGCAGAAAGAAGGCAGCCAGTGGTGGTCTTGAACATGCCTCTGAGTAGGACTTGCTGATAAGTCCTTGCAGTGGCTTGCAAAGAGTTGCAGCACCAGTCCTAAAGTGCTCCTTAACTGATGGAGGGGCCATAGGGTACCTGATTCTGATTCAGGACCCAATAATGAGGGACCAACATGAAAGAATGCTTGATCAGCAGGGTCAGATACAGTAGCAAGGAGTACTCATAGTATAGAAGTTTTCAGGCATGAACCTGCCATAAGCATTAGTCTGATAGCTGATGGGCTAGTATGTATGCATATATGTAGACATCAAGAACAGGGTAAGAAAAAGTCTTGATATTATGTCAGGTTCTGCTGACTACAGAGGCTCATATCACTGGGTGAGTCCTGACTAAGCAGACACAATATACTACATGCAAAACAAGTACTATAAATGAGTGCAGAGCATAAGAGACCAAGGCATGGAGCCAGAGATGTGATGAGACTAAGAGTGAAGAGTGTCAGTTATGTCTAGAAGTGATATATGCAAGGGACAAGCGCAGAGGCTGTAAGCAAGTCTTAGAGGTGGTGATTAAAGGGCCAGGGCAAGTAGCAGAAATAAATGAGTCCTGGAATCAGAGATGAAAGGTACAAGGATGAGCCAAGCTGAGATAAGATGGAGTTAAGGTGAAATTAAAGGAAGAATGGAAACAAAGAAGTTAGATCAAAGATAAGAGTGTTATAACCCACTGCCTACCTCTAGTCTCAGGCCCCAGCCCCAGGGCTCCCACCTCCTCAATCAGCTCAACTGAAGCCTAGAAACATGCACCACCCAGCCCACTACACACTTGGCCGTAACTGCCACCTCTGGCATCTCCTCAGCCATCATCACCCATTGGTGCCACATCAGCACCTACCTCAGCAATCCTTGGCACTTTCTCTAGCCTATACCAACACTTCCTCTGATTATCACCAAGCACTCATCACACATCACAACCAACACATCACACGCATCACTTCTAGTTTGTAATCTACATATTGTTTGACCTCCTCCATTCAACTCCTTGCCCTGCCATTATTCCATGAATCCTCCTCACCTATGCTTCTAAAGCAACACCTCTTCCTTTAAGAGCTTCTCTTGCACCACACAAGCACTGTCAACATCCATGCCAGCTTTGCACAATCCTCAAACCATATCTGGAGCCCTGGCATTGCAAGATGTCATTGGGGCATGGACATGTAGCTCCAGAGCTTACTTACCACCAGTATATGAGTTGTAGCATAGCACTTGGTACAGTAGTCTTGATATTGCCATTATCTCTGTTATTGTTTGTATTTGTGCTCTTGGTCCTGATTTCCTTAGTTTTGTTACTTCTGTCTCATCTCACCTCATTTGTCTCATTTCATTTCATACTTGTCTTATATCATCTTGTCTCTACTCTTCTTGTACTCTGTTAAATATATTTCTTTCAACTCTCTCACCTCAACTCAGCTCTCTAAGTTCTCTTCCAACTCATCTCCCTCTTGTCTTTGATCCAACTTTCCCATTCCATTCTTTCTTTATCTCTTGCCTCTACTCTGTCTTGTCCTGGCTCAGCTAATCCCTGTGCCCTCCATCTCTGATCTTGAGACTTGTCTGTTCCTGCTATTCACCCTGGCCCTTCATTTACTGCCTCCAGGACTTGCTTACAACTCTGGTGCTTGTCCATTGTTCCTCCATATATCCCCAGCACTTGTCCTTCACACACATCACTCCTAAATATGATTGGTGCTCCTTGTCCTTAGTTTTGTCATGCCCTTAGCCCTGCTCCTTGGTCTCCTATACTCTGCACTTGTTAAAAGTACTTGCCATGTGCATGGAACATTGTGTCTGCCTAGTAAGGACTTGCCCAGTGATGTCTGAGCCTCCATGGTTAGCAGAACCTGACAGAAAGAGAGATAAGTTGGAAGAGAACTTAGAGAATTAAGTCAAGGTGAGAGAGTCAAAAAGAAATAGATTGAACAGAGTACAAGATGATTAGAGATGAAAGAAGACAAGGCAATACAAGACAAGTATAAAATGAAATGAAATAAACAAGGCAAGATAAGACAGAAGTAACAAAATTGGAGAAACCAGGACCAAGTGCACAAACAGAAACAGCAACAGTAGCAATAACAATATCAAGACTACTGTATCAAGTGCCTATCAAGGGACTTCTATTTTGGTCTACACTGACTTCTACCTACTCTGCCCCCCTACACTTCAGTCCACCCCCTTGCACCACTCCCAGGGACCTCTGGGGCTCACTCTAGACCTTCAGAGATCTTCAGAGATTTCCAAAGGTCATTTCCTTTTTGGGCAACCTCCAGAACTTCCTGCACTTCCTATTCAAGCATTGTCCAAAGTTAAGGTTAGCTCTAGTCATATATACAGTTGTTTTCATGCCTTCACCACCTGCTGATGCACTGCACTTGGCAGTGGAGATCTTTAAATTTGTTCTCTTTAAATTCTCCTCTGCCAAGTGATTAGTTACTATTGTATTGTCAATTATTGTTCCCAATATAACTTTGGATTCCCCTCTACTAGTTGTGTGACTAAGCCACAACTGCCAAAGGTTGCCCTTACAGTGCCATGCTACAACTTATATACTGGTGGTAGGTAACCTCTAGGTTGAAAGTCCATGCTCTGGTGACAAATCACAATGCTGGGGCTCCAAGTATGATCTAAGGATTGTGCAAGGCTAGCACAAATGTCAGCAGTGCTTGTGCAGCACAAAGGAGGTTGCTTTTGGAGCATGGGCAAGGAGGATTCATGGAATGATGGCAGAGCAAGGAGTCAAGTGGGGGAGGTGAAATGATATGTGAATTACAAACTGGAGGTGATGCAGGTGATGCATTGATTATGATGTGTGATGGGTGCTTGGTGATTATCAGGAGAAGTGTGAGTATGAGCTGGAGGAAATGCCAAGGATTGCTGAGGCAAGCGCTGATGTGGTGCCAATGAATGGTGATGGCCAAGGAAATATCAAAGGTGGTAGTGATGGATGCCAAGAGTGGTGGTGATGGCTGAGTGTGTAGCAGGCCAGATGGTGCATAATTTCACAGTTCAGTGGAGTTGATTGGGGAGTTGGAAGCTCCAAGGCTGGAGCTTAAGATCAGAGGTAGGTGGTGGGTTGTAACATTTCTCTTTCATTTCTATGTCTCTGCATCTTATCTCCAAGTGGGGGTGCTAGAGGTTGAGTTATGGTGAGAGGTTCATAGCATATATTATATATTTATGTAAACTATATTGCACAGCTGTTGTTGGCAGTGGGGGTGCTAGAGGTTGAGTTATGGTGAGAGGTTCATAGCATATATTATATATTTATGTAAACTATATTGCACAGCTGTTGTTGGCTAATTTAAGTCTTCTTATTGTGTTTGTCTTCCACCAATCAGCATCCCTGTTTCCACAGTCCTAATTTTGCTGATGTGCTTGCTATTGTATCTTAGGAAGTGCTGAAGTAACTATTGACAAGGGCTTGTGGACTAGTGATTAGAGTGCCCATGATCTGCCTCCTGCCCCTCACAAGGGCTGGGGCTCAACTCCCACAACAAGCCACTATAGTTCATGTGTGTCAAGTTTTATTATTTATTAATTACTGATTTCTTTATTTTTTTTTGATTGCTGCAGATTAATTGACCTTGCTATATTGCCTTGGCAACCACCATCAAAATGATGGTGTCAGGTTCTGCTGACTATGGGGGCTCAGTTCACTGGGCAAATCCTTACATGGCACACACAATGTCCATGAATGCAGTAGTACTGTCAAGAGCACAGAGCATGTGAGACTGGGGGCAAGGCTAGGGATGTGAGCGGCAGGTGAGCAAGGGATCACCAGTCACACCAGGGTGGGAGTGCAAGTGCTGAGGATAAGGAAGGAGGTTGGAAGATGAGTGCCAGAGTGAGCGTGAGTCTCAAGAGTGCAAGAGTAGGGTGGAAAGTGAGCACCAGTGTAAGAGTGAGTCCTGGTGCCAGTGATTGAGTAACTAGGGTGGGCAAAGGGGCTTAGCAAGTTCTGGGATCAGAGATAGAAGGCACAAAAATCTAATCAAGCAAAAGGGGAAAGAGTTGAGATGAGAGATGGAAGGAGAAACAGAATGAGTCAAGACTAAGGCAAGAGAAGAGAGAAGAGAGGAGAAAGCAAGAGATGTAGAAACTTGAGGCAGAGAGAGAGAAGAGAAGCAGAGATTAGATTGAAAGATACGAGATAAAATGATACAAGGTGAGTATGAAACAAAAATGAGATAAGTCAAAAAATGGAAACTGGGACACAGAAGACTAGGAAACAAAAACAAAACACAAAACACAAAACTAGAGACAAAAAGTACAGCAATATCAAGACTAGAGTATTTGATGCTACTCTACAACTTATATACTGGATGGCAAGTAGGCCCCAGGGCACAGGTCCGGGCCCTGGTGATGAGTCGCAGCACTGAGGCTCAAGATGAAGCCTGGGGACTGTGCAAGAGGGCAGTGAAAGTCAATGCATGTCATGCGGTGCAAAGGACTTCAAGTGCTCAAAGGAAGGTCTTGCTTTGGGAGCATGGAGGCATGAAATGACAACAAGGTGAGGAGGTGAGTGGGAATAGAGTGTAGTGTGGGGAGGTCAGACCAGAGGTGATGCATGGTTGTGATGTGTAATGGGCATCTTGGTGGGAGCCAGGGAAGGGGGGCCTTAGCATGGGCCAGGGGAAGCGCTGGAGGTTGCCAGAGTAGGCGCTGATGTGGCAGCTGCAGGCGGTGATGGCCGAGAGGTGCCAGGAGTGGTGGTGGCTGGTGGCGGTGATGGGTGGTGATGGCTGACGGCTGCCAAGGTGGTTGGTCTAGTAGCAGTCTGAGCCCAGGACGTCATAGAGGCTGGTTTGGAGAGATTAAAGTCCTGGAGCCAGGGCTGAGTGCCAGAGGTCAGTAGTGGGTTGTGACAGATGGCAGTGACAGTTATGTGATTTTACCTTACTTTTTTTGACAAGTTGACATGATAGACAGTTTGACTAGTGACACTAAGCATCACTAAAGGTTGAGTTGACATTTTACTATAGAAAAGATCATTGGTTCTTATTTACTTACTTAGCTCACCACTTTGGCAACTTTTGGTTGCCAATGGTGAACTTGCTTATTACTTTACGATTTAAACTGTACCTACTCATCTTCAAATAACAAGTTTACCTTTTGCCCATATTCTTTATACCTTGGGATTCAGAGCTCAAGAACTCAGTCCCACTTATATCTGTCACCAGAGCAATTAGCACTTTGTCTTGCCATTGGAAGTACACCAGTGTTCAGTTTCCACAATGCACCTAGCGAATATGGCAAGGCTCTAGCTCAGTTTTCTCATAGTCAGCTCAAACACTATTCCTCACTTTACACCTAGTGTCAGCCTACTCAGACAGCACTTGGTGTAAGCCTGCTGAATCAGCTTATGACACAATTCAGACTATTCACTCCACAGCTCCACTTCCCACTGTGGCAATTACTGCTTGCGGCACTCAACACATGACCACCGCCCCAAGAAAGTTCCAATTACACCTTTGTTTACCTTGTCCTAACTACAAGTAAATGAAGGTGAGTATTAGATTATAAATAACTAGACCTTGTCCTAACTACAAGTAAACAAAGACAATTTTACCTTGTCTGTTAGGGTCCCAGTGAGGCTGCCTTATCAACAGCCTTTCACTTGGCACATTTTGGGCATCATCATTGTCCTCCATAATCAGCCATCAAGTCCTTATCCTTGCTATTAGTGTACTGTACAACTATTTCCCATGCTTCTGGACCTCAGAAGTGTCACACCTGGAAAAGGAAATCCCTAGACTTTTTTTCTTTGGATCCTCTTCTGCCAGGTGACTAGCTACTCAGCCTGGAGCATCATCACATGACAGCAAAAATCCAAGGCATTTTTCTCACACCTAGTCCACTGCACAGAAGAACTTCAGTCTATTCTAGATCTCAGAACTTTTGATCTCTCTCTATTAGCTGTATGACTGAGCCATAGCCTCCAAAGGTCACACTGACATTAGCAGTAACTTTTCTCATCACCCTCAGACCCATTTTTTCTTTATGATGTTGATTCCTTTCAAGTGAGGAAATGATGTTACTACTCCATGCTCATTTCACTAGGCTATTTTCTCTTCCATGGTTGGTAATCAGAGGTGGTGTCTTCTAGGGGCAGTAGCCTCAGCAAACAATAATGGCACAAATTGATTTTGGTGTTCAATTGGTAGATCCGCAAATAATGCAGCTGAGACTCTATTGACTTGTGTTTCTTTATCATCATTGATCCCAATCTAGATCTCTGATTGTCCATGCTTGTAACAGTCAATACCAGGACTTCTGACATGCTGTACTTGCAACCAGGCATACAGTCAAGTAAAACCGAGGTCTCTCCATATCCGACATATACTAATATCCAAGTTGGAAGACTGATGGTGATGAGATCTGTCGTCAGTTGATTGATTACTACCTCCTGTATGCATACAATTATTCAACAATCCTTCAAGTTAAAATAGCAGCTAGCCAATACAATAATTGAACACCAAAGATAGAACTTGTGAAATGTAGATGAATTGTTGACCTGAGACATCATTTCCCAATGTCTGGGAGTTTCTGGTGGTTCCGATGCTTGTCATTACCACCTGATGCGCTGCTGTCACTGCTCGTGTCAGAAACTCATCTCATGATATTTGTGCATCTGTCAGGCATTGTAAAGCATTGAGCTATATAAATACTGTACATTGTATGTAGCTACTCATCCATTTGCTTTTGGCCCTTTCCTCAGTACCTTGATGCCATCAACCTGAACAATTAATTCAATGACAAGATCATGTCCCTAATATCATGACCTAGAAACCAGTGTTTGATGAACAAAAATTCAATTGATGACTTTTTCCCCTCATCTTTCAAATATTCATCAATCATCAGCAGGACAGAAGTGCCGCAATATCAAATCTCATAGGTTAAATGGATGCCTTTCTGAGTATGTTCAAGACTACCTCCCCTGTTCTTGCCAAGGACAAGTTATCCATACCATGGCCTTCAATCTCACCGAGGTACAAGCTCAACAATTGAACCCGTTGACACCAATGGCTTTCTTGGCCCCGGATGTTGGTTATCAAGCGACCATTGCTGCGTATGTGATGGTGGGCTCTGTCGGTGTGAGCCCAAGTCACCTTCTATGGATAGTAAAAGTTACTGATTTTCTTGACTTGCAGGCCTTGATCTGGGATATTGTCATCCATGTTGATAGTGATTATAACTCATTGTTCAGAGACAAGATCAGTATACCGACGTGTGTATACTTCCTGTCAAGGTAAGCCTTTTCTATCTGGCTACTAGTCTGATCTCCATCAAGTGATGAACGACTTTGAATTCACAGAGCAAGTACTCTTGTGTGGGTTCTATTGAATGTCATCTTTTCAAGTGAGCGATGATTCGCCTATCCTATGATTGTTTTTCATAGAAAATTAATTGGCAGCTATCACCTGTATCAGTAGCCACTTTGCAAAAAATACCTCTAGTAGAAGAATAGCGCTCTGTAAATCTGACTCTACCTTAGAAGGGCCATTTGCAAATATTTCTTCTGATCAGAGGAGCTAATTTGCAAATATATCCTCTTATCAGAACAGCGCATTTGCAAATCCTGCTTCTGATCCAGCTCCTCGCTGCCCATCGTGCGACACACCCCACTCAACGGTCGGCCAATTACCTTATCTAGGTGTGAAGTCGGTCACCTGTCCCAGTTCGCCGCCCATCGTTCAACACGACGGTCGGCACATTGCCTTTTCTGGCTCAGTTCGCCGCCCATAGTTCAACACGATGGTCGGCACATTGCCTTGTTTGCCGCCCATCATTCAACACAACACTGAGCACATTGCCTTTTCTGGCTTTGAAATTGGACATGTTATAGCATATATTAATATAATACATCGGTTTCGCCATTGTCAAGGTCATCAGTATTCATATTGATATGATATGGAATAACAACCCCTCCACCCTGTGCAATGAAAGTATCCACCAAACACCAATAGCCCTCGCAATACACTGCCATTGCCCTGTACATACCAGCTTGCTGTAACGCATAAGCACGTCTCCCTTGTGCCGTTGCCTCATCATCGTAACGATATATGGAAATGTTGATTTCCGCGAGCGCCTTCCACTCCCTTTCTCGCGTCTGGAAAAAGCGAGACACACGTGTCATTTCCTCCCGTAACAGGAGAACTTCTTCTTGCCATCGATCAGCGCGAGCTTTGCTCTTGCACCATTCAATCCGTAAGTCTACAGAACAAGTACTCCTGAGTTATCCCTCAATATAATGAAGTAAAGGCTCACCATCCTGAAGGTACTCGTTCTCATGCTCGAGGTCTCCTAGCCTCATCCAAATCCACGACATGGTATGTCAACCTTCTGAAGGACGCCCACTGACCATTGGGCCTGATCGTTTGGATAGATGCACAATATCCACGTCACGTAATGTAGGGAAAGCCTCATCCAAACCAACCTTCCCAAGTCTAGTAGAAAGGGCAAATAATGCATGGCGAGCAACCCAATACTTCTTGGTGGCAGCGTTCTTCTTTGCATCAACCCTTGCAATTAGTGCCCGAGATCGTGTATTCTGACGCTGACCGAATTGAAACCGATCCTTGTCTATATACAGGTATGCATGAAGACGAAGAGCATCACGAAGTTGGCCCAGGGAATCATTGGCTTGTGCAATACGGAGTTCCCACTCGATTTCTCTGAGACGTTGATCACATTGTACATGTGAGGGGATGGATGAAGGAAGGTACAGCTTGACTTTATCAGCACCCTCTT
>JABCKQ010017535.1:0-20723 GCA_018857305.1 Termitomyces sp. T159_Od127 | reverse complement strand
TCCTCTCTTCTCTTTTCCACTCTAAGTTCTCTTGACTCTTCGCTCCCGGCTCTCTTCTCTTCGACTTAATTGTTTCCCTTCCCCGCTATCTTATCTCAACTCTTTCCCCTTTTGGCTATTCGACTTCCCCGGCTCTGTTTCCATCCCCGGGACTCGCTAAGTCCCCACGTCTGCTTTTCTCTTGATCCCCGGGACTCGCTCGCTCACCGGCGCTCGCTCGTCTCACTCCCTTGCACCCCTGGGACTCACGCCAACCCCTGGCACTCGTCCTTCACCCTCCCCGGCACTCGTCTTACCCCCGGCGCTACCGGCACTCTTCCACGCACCACCCCCCGCCCTGCTTCGGTCTCCTACGCCTCGCGCTACTCCCGGTGCTCTGTGCTTGTGCACGGTGAATAGCCGTAAGGTGGACTCGCCCAGTAGACTGAGCCCCTGAGGTCAGCGGAACCTGACAGCTAGTTCCTTTTGGTCATATAGGTACTTAAGCAATTGTTTTCTAGAAACTGTGTCTGCTTCACGTTCCTGCCCTCCAGGGTCAGCCTGTTCTCCATCCTCCTCAGATGATTCAGAATGATCTTGGTTTCCAAGGGGTTCAGGCGCAGGCCAGTTGTTGATAAGATTGTGTTGCAAATTACAATTTTCATCTATTTCCTGTTGGATCTGTGGTGATGATGCCCAAAATTGTACCAAGTGGTGTCTAAGTAGGCAGTCACTAGGCAAAAGAGATTAGTGTTGGACTCACTAAGTGAGAGAGTAATGTGCAGGGTCTCAGAAGACGAGTTAGCAAAGGACAGCAGTAAGGAAGTATGAGGGTTGGTGCTTAGCATAATCACCAAGCACTAGAGGCCTGCTGTACGTGCAAGGCATGTGCTAAGACTAGAGCACTGGCATACTCCCAGTGGCAAAACAAAGTGCTAAAAACAGTGCCTTGGCATATAGTAGACCTAAGACAGGCTAAATTGAGCTCTGAAGCCCAAGCGTAAGAGATGGGGAGTGAAAGTAACTTGTTATTTGCAGTGTGTAAGTACAGTATATATAATAAGTGGTAAGCAAAGTCACCATTGGTGACCAAAGGTTGCCAAAGCGGCAAACTTGGTAAGTGAACAATAACCAACAATCTTTTATATAGGAAAATGTCAATCAGACTGTGGTGATGCCTAAGTGGCACCAATCAAGCTGTCTGTTGTGTCAATATGTCAAAAAGTAGGTATAAAATCACCAATCTGTCAACATCATCAAATGATGGTGGTCACCAGGGTGCAGTGATAATATTGGTAAATCCTTGGTGGTCAAGAAAATAAGGTAGAATGATTGGAAAAATAATAGCAAGATACAAGAAGTGCTTGCTGCAGAATTTCAACCCCAGTCCTTGAGGCAGGCACCAGGCAGACCACAGGGTGCACTAGCCACTAATCCACAAGCCTGTGCCAAAATTTATATCAGTACTCTTTTTAACACAATCTGGGTCTTATCAGTGGATTGGTTTCCACCCATCTAATTGGATGTTGCCCCAGTTTCCTGGGTCTATGCTTTTCCCTTTTCTCTAGGAGGGTTCTTATGATTGATTAAGAGATGCTCTATGGACATTTTCCATGCCTATGAGAATGTCTCCCTGTGCCAGGTCGACAAATTCATCTTCTTCATTATTAAGTACCTTAGTTGCCTGATTGTTTTCATTTTGACCCTTAGATCCCTCTAAATTATTATCTAGTTCAGGAGATACAGAGGTAATATTGTGACAGTTATCGCTGTCAGACTCAGGGCTGGTAAGGCTGGATTCCAGGTTGTCGTTCTGTCCTGAACTGACATTTTTGCTAGTGCTCAGCATCTTCCATCTTGTCAGGAGTGGGCATCATGGCAAAGTTAGCACTTGTGGGATTCTTGAGCTGTGGTCCTAGACCATTGTTCTCAGTATGTGCATCTCCAGTCCCAGTCGTGGCCTGAGGGTGGTGTAAGAGACCAGTGATGATGCCCAAAATTGTACCAAGTGGTGTCTGGATAGGCAAGCACAAGGTGGAAAATAGTGTCAGGCTCGCTAATTGAGGAGAGCTGGGCAGGGTCTCAGAAACAGGTTAGTGGAGAGCAGCAGCAAGGAAGGGGTAAAGTGGTGCTTAGCATAATTGCCAAGCACTAGAGGCCCGCTGTAAGCGCAGGGTGCATAATGAACTAGTACACTGGCATAATCCCAGTAGCAAAACAAAGCACTTTACAATGGCACCTTGGTGTAGAGTAAGCTGAGGACGGACTAAATTGAGCTCTGAAGCCCAAGCGTAAGAGATAGGTGAAGGTAACTTGTTATTGGCAGTGTATAAGTACACTATATATACTAAGTTGTAAGCAAAGTCACCATTGGCAACCAAAGGTTGCCAAAGCAGCAAACTTGGTAAATAAACGATGACCAACAATTTTTTATATAGTAAAATGTCCATCAGACCTTGGTGACGCCTAGCAGTGCCAATCAAGCTGTCTGTTGTGTCAAGATGTCAAAAGTAGGTATGAAATCACCAACTGTCAGTGTCATCAGAATGATAACAGTTGCTAGGGTGCAGTGGTAAGGTCGGTGAAACCTTGGGGTCAAGAAAGTAAGGTAAAAAATAAGTAAAAAGAATAGGTCCCAGGATTTGAACCCCATGCTTTGGAGGGCACTAGGTAGACCATAGGGCACGCTGACCACTAGTCCACAAGCCTGTGCCAGAAAATATGTCAGTACACCTTTTAATACAACCCAGGGCTTATCACCGGTATTGTGCATGGCCGTGGGGCTCAATCAGCAAACCAAGAGCCTCCATTGCAGCTGAGTTCTTAGCAGGTATCTAGTAGTTATTGTTAGTAATAATTTGTGTTGGGATGCTCACTACTATGGGTGTCCTCAGGTGATCAGTCCAAGGGAAGCCAACAGACAGTGAGCAGGTAGTTTTGAAAGCAGAAGTTCAAGCTTGTGTACATTCAAAATATGTAACTGCAGCGTAAGGTCACAGTGAGGTCACACAATAGATAACAGAGTCTTCGCACAAGAGAGAGTAAGCTCTGCAATTGGGAAGAACTACTGACAGGATACAAGGTAGCCGCTTATATACCTTTATCAGATCAATATATCAAACAAGTGGTCTGCAGGCAGGGGAATAAAATAAGATAAGCAATTGGTGTCCAAAAAGAGTGGGATCAAGTCACGGTTGCTACCACACACCCTACTGTTCCCATTCACTGCTGGCACCAAGACCTGATTCCACTGGAAAACGCAACAAAGCAATGTGTTATACCATTTCTTTGGCAACTTTTTGCTTGAGAAAAAGGCATTTTTCATTGTCTCAACCCTCTTTCCATCAGAAATATGTACACAAAAAATGGCATGACACATTTCTTTGCTACTTTTTCTGGCAAGAACAGGTTCTTGTGTCAGCAGTCATTCCAGCATCTGCCGAAACAACGGCACCAGATCGAGAACGGCGGACAGCTTACCTGACGTGCCTGGCATGAAAGAGCGCTGAGGAAGTTGAACCTGTCGCACAGAGGCCTCCGGAAACGCTCCTCACCCTTGGAACCCACGTTACGTCAATCCCAGGGGGTCCCGGGACTGAATTTCTTTTTGAGTTTAGTGTGATATTGAGTTGTGGACTGGCGCTTGTCGCCGCTATTGTATTTTCCTCACCAAATGATGTTCAGCCAACTTTGTCGCAGCATATCGCAAGACGGATTATATTTGTATATATAATACAAAGAATCTGGAGTTGGAAACCGAGGATTGTATAAGTATAGGATAAGTAAAGTAGATGAATCTCACCTGGAGTTGGAAACCGAAGATTGGCTCAACTCCAGGTAAGTTATCGTATATATATAACTTTGTATAGATGAAACATTTGGAGACCAAATGCACGTCATAAGTAAGCGATAACACAAAAACAAATTGAAAGAATATAAAAATGAAACATACAAGTTATGATGCAATTTATGACGTCTGTTTGTGCAAGATCCAGAATCACTGGTCACATTCCTCGACAAACTTTCCGAGCAATTTTCTTTTTGCCGATGCCCGAGCCGGCATACTACACGAGGACAAATGGAAGCAAAACAGGTTTTAAAGAAATTCAGATCCATGACGGTTTGACAAGCAAGTAACACAAAACCAAGCGCTTTGTAGATACAATACATTAGGACATAGGATAAGGAGAGTACTTCCAATACCTGCCTCGGTATTCGTTACTCAAGATCAAGGCTCTAAGCGATTATTCTGACGCACCCAGAATGTTTTTTAGCCAGTATATACGGGATGACCAACTTACGCAGAACCCAAGGCATTGGAGGCCACGTGTCCTTGATCACTGCAGGAGTGTGACTGGTGGGTGGATAGCATTATGTTAGTGGAATTGCTTGCGGAGAAATGGGCTAACCTTCGCATAAAAGGAACCAAGAGGAATGGATCTCCATGTGACTTTGCATAAGCCTCTAATCTTTCAACCATGGCCTTCATATCGCGCTCTTCAAATTGCGCACTCTTCAGATTGGAAGCCGAGATGTGTTCGACTTCCTCATCCAAATGTGTATACTAAGGCAGGAATACAGGATAAATCACACAGAACGGAAGACGGCCATGACCTACTAGAGGCTCCTTGAACTCATTCATCATATTCTTCAAAACGGTTGCGTCGAATTTGGTCGGATCATCTTTAGCTGCAAAAATCCAACTGAGAATTTTGTCTAGGTTCGTGTGGATCAATTCGTGCTGTGCCTTCTCCCCAGAAAAGTCCATTTTCTGGTTTATGAATGGAAAAACGACTTCTTCCTGAAAGGAGACATATAGTTGTTGTTTTATAAAATTATTCTTCTTACCTCGCTGGTATGATGTGACTCTATAGATGAAGCCCAGGCTTCACAATATCCGAGAAAGTTCTTTAAATCATCTTTAGGGGGTGAGTCAAGATGAGACAATATAGTATCGTATCCAAGCTTGAACGTGTCATGTGCTGTGACAAGTCAGCTCACAAAATGTATATGAAGGGGGCAGGTTACATACCGTGGATCATGTTGTATTGTAAGAGCGCATAGGTATCCGTAGGGGCGACCATCATGCGGATGTATGTCCAATTGTGTTTGTTGAACACGGGGTGTTCGCAAACCTTCTTATGTAGTCAGGATTTATAGAAGACGATGATGAGATCAGACACGAAGCGGACCAGTCTTTCACACGCTAAGGGCACATTCCTGAAGTGCCAAACCCACAAGTGACAAACGAACGATCAGATATCCTCCAGATGTTTCGAGGTAGCATTTCGCGTTACACGAAAGTATTGATGAACAAAATGAATGTAAATGATACGTCGGAAGAGGTATATTCCTTGGAGCTATACTTAATCATTTGTTGAACTATGAACCCGATGAACCCATGTCACATAACGTGACAAGGTATATACGTGAAGTACATAACGCGCGTCGTGCAGAGGTAAACGGTACGGTTGGCCGTACTTGTCCCAATCTGCGCTGCTAGAATCTGAAATCACTTCTTTGAACTGTAATTAGAGAGCAAGAAATGATATAATATCCTATTATGTCATTAGCCGCGAACTTGGTGCTGTCCTCACTGACAGCTAAGTGTCACGCAGTGTGACATGGGTTCACGGGGCTCATAGGTCCACAAATAGAATTACCCTATCTCTTGACAGCATTGGAACCAAACTCGGAAGGACCACATGCACTGGAATAACACATTATAATCAATCAACGTTAATAAATTTGAAATTGAAATGGAAGATCAGATATGGAAAATCAGAAAACTACGTCGAAATGATGAAGTTTTCATACAGCACGTTTCATAGACACAGTTGTCCCCTGTTTAGTTGCTGTTTAGTTGACTGTTGATCTCTAAGGAATTATCCCCTCCTGACGATCATGAAGTATCCTGATCGATAAGAGAGAGCAAGAAGAATAAGGGGTGGGGGAAATAAATTACCTCGAAATCGTGGAGTCCCTTCTGGATGACTTGGTGGCTTGTTGACGTTAATTAATAAACTCGGGCCTCGGGAAGTTGTTCGAAATGGAAGATCAAATTATGGAAAATCAGAGGTGTGAACTTCTGATACTTACAGCACGTTTCATAACGTTATAATTGCCCCTTTTTTATTTGTTCGTTGATCTCCAAGGCATTATACTCTCCTTACGATCATACAGGATCTTAATTGCACACTTTTCGTAACGATAAGCCCTTCCGGTTCTCTTGTTTAGTTGTTTGCTCTGATTTCCGTGATACCGAGCTTGCCGAAGAGTAATTTGTGGGAACCAGAGGGCACAGCCAGTTTGGAAGAGCTCCGTTGAGGCAACGGGCGGCAGTGCTGAGTCATGGGATCAGACAAATACCTAAACTGATGAACTGAAGAAGCTTAAATGTCGTTATGAAAAGCGCTTGTAATAAGAGAGGGGCTGTCACGGAGTTCCAGGACCCCAAATACCAGTGTGATTTGTGAGTGATACAATCAAAATAAACCTTGACCTAGCTGCAGTGGACAAAGTAAGAATACGTTATGAACTGTGTCATGCTTCCAACTCATTTTCTCAATCTTGAAAGTAACACTCTCATCATTTCGGCGAATTACCTCTCAAAGCTTGCCTCATTCAGCTGAATGTATCATGTAAAGTCAAGGGGAAAGGCTTTATCAAGTCGTAATTCTGAGGTTTAACATACATCCTTTGAAGAAGGTATCAAGAAAAACGACCTTCTAGCATCGTCAAATCTATGTCTCGAGACAAAAACGGAAATCTCAAAGGGTTTGCCGTTTACCCGCGTTGTTTGATTTCCATGGGCACCGAATGTGTCCACAAGTTTGACCATTCAGTTTCACCCTGTCAAACGCATGTGCTTCGATACGATCTTCAACAAATTTTGGACCATATGAATACAAACGATCCTATGTGGTAGCGCACCAATGATGCCCATTTCCATGACTTCAGATATATTTGCCACTCTCCCAGAACTTCTTCTGGCTCGTAGTGCTTCAATCGCAGAACTAGGTTTTCTCGACGCTGAGGGCTCGGTAGCTTTCTCGTTGACCTATGCCCAACTCTATGCAGAATCTCAAGAATATGCACGACGACTCCTCGCTGCAGGACTCAAGAACGATGGGACTGACATAGTCATTACAACTTTCCCCGACCATGAAAGCCATATTCGGACCTTCTGGGCTTGTTGCATAGGTGAGCCTAAATCTTCGAAGTTCACCTCTCCAGTCCACTGATTGATGTTCCATGTAGCTGGAATACCAGTTTGCCCGATTCCACCATTACATCCTGATCAGAGTCGCAGAACGTTGTTTTTAACACACTTACAGGGTCTTTTCAATGGCCCTACAATCATAGCAGACGAATACACCATCCAGAGTGTCGTCGAACTCGTCCCAAAGTTCAAGTCTCTATCTAAAGCCAAGCTTGATTGTGTTCAGATCAATTTCTCGGAAAATGTAGAAATCTTCCCTCAGAAACAGATCAAAGCTGATGATATCGTCTGCTTAATGCTCACATCTGGCTCCACAGGGAATTCAAAGGCTGTCAGTTTACGCCACTCGAATCTCCTTTCTAGTATCCAAGGAAAAATCAAGCATCACGAAACGACATCAGCATCACGATTTTTGAACTGGATTGCCTTTGACCACGTTGCATGTGTCTCTGAAATACACCTACAAGCACTGCAGGCAGACGCCACGTGGGCATTTTCTCCTTCATTCCATCGTATAAAGAGTGTTGACAGTATTGACAGTCAGTTTCATATTGCTCCTACTGTTATCATCCGCAATCCATTGAATCTTCTCAATTGGTGTAGTAAACTCAAGATTTCATATACTTTTAGCCCAAACTTTCTTCTTGGGCAGATCTGCCGAGATGCGGCTACTGTCCCGTATGCAGATGATGCTCTTGATCTCTCTTCGTTGCGAGCCTTTATCTCTGGTGGGGAATCCGTGCCTGTCAACACTGCGATAGATATTGCCGCGATATTGGAACGTTTTGGATCTGCTAGGAATGTCCTTCGGGCCGGCTTCGGTATGACTGAAACTGGTGTACGTACTATTTGAACACGAGGATAAGCCCTAACTCTCTTCCATCAGGCCGGTTGTGTTTATGATACGCGTGCTATTCCTCGTGACATTAAAGGATTCAATGGCTACAAATACCTCTCCCTCGGGAAGTGTTGCGACGGTACAAGTATCCGTATCATCAATCCAGCCACCGGTGATGTTTGTCCGGTACTTCAGGAAGGCCAGCTACAAATATCGGGTCCCACTGTCTTCTGCGAATACTATAACAACCGTAGAGCAACAGCCGAGTCTTTCAATGGCAGCTGGTTCATTACAGGCGATACCGCGCTCCTTGACCAAGACAATGGCCTTCATCTCATGGGTAGAGACAAAGACTGCGTTAACATCAACGGAGTCAAGCATCCCAGCGTGGATATGGAGAATTACCTACAGGACCTCCGAATTGATGGTTTTATGAAGTCGTATATCTATGTTTGTCCCATTCGCCTGCCGGATGCCGACACTGAGACATATGGTGTCTTCTACCAGCATGACATCGTAGTTGAGAACCCAATGACCCAGGATGACCTTCGTGCAATCGCAGCGACCAACTGTGCGATCAGAAACGCGTGCTTCATCTTTTGCTCGCAAGCTCCCCATGTAGTTCTTCCCCTAAGTCGCAAATCATTCGTTAAAACAGCTCTCGGCAAGATTTCTCGTTCTGCACTTGTCATTGGCTACTTGAAGGGAGAATATGAAGCTATTCAGCAAACCTTGTTCTTCCCTGACGATGTCAAGGATATAGCTAACGAACCGCACAATGTTGTTGACCGAACACTCTTCCAGAGTGTGGCACAAGTATTCGGTTTAAACATTTCAATCTTGAAGAGATCTCAGAATATCTTCGACATCGGTGCATCGTCGATGCATCTCATGCAGCTCAAGCAAGTTTTGCAAGAACGCTTGTCCATTGCAGATATCCCCACTACTGATCTACTTCATAAGCCCAAACTTGGCGATCTTTCTGATTACTTGACTCGCCTGGTATCCCCTGTCTTGCTCACCAACCCGGTCGAGTACAACCCTGTCGTCTGCTTCAATCTTGCTGGATCCAAGCCTCCCCTCTTCCTCGTCCATCCCGGTGTCGGCGAAGTTCTCGTATTCATTAATCTCGCTCGCGAGCTGGCTAAAGATCGACCAGTATATGCACTGCGCGCTCGTGGATTTGACGCTGATCAAACACCCTTCACGACTTTCATGGAGATGGTGGATTGCTACACCTCGGCCATTGAGAAAACATATCCCAGTGGTCCATACTACGTGGGCGGCTACAGCTTCGGTGGTGCAGTAGCCTTTGAAATTGGGAAAAGGCTCCAAGGTAGAAGAAGGGATGTTGCATGGATTGGCGTCTTGAACTTGCCGCCTCACATTCAATTCAGGATGAAAGAACTGATATGGGTAGAGGTCATGGTCAACCTCTGCATGTTCCTTGCTTTGATCACGACCGAACAATTTGATATATTGAAAGCCGCGATGTACAAACAATTCCCTTACCTCATAGAGTCGGATGCGGAACCACCGTCTTCTGAGCTTGTCATCCAATGGTTCTTTGATAATTGCAATCAGGAACGCCTGGCTACCCTGCGGCTGAGGTGTGAAGATTTCAAACGCTGGGTCTCCGTTGCCTATTCGATCAGCTATTCAGGCCGTGACTATGAACCTCGTGGTTTTGTGGCTGGTGCACTTCTGAGTGTCTTTTGCGCGGTACCTCTGCCATCAATGGGTACAAGGGAAGAGTTCAAAGAGCAACGCTTATCCAAGTGGAAAGAATTTGCCAAAGATGGCTTTGAAATGATTGATGTCGATGGTGAACACTATACCATGATCAACGAGGAGCACGTGGTATCGTTCGCGACGAAACTCAAGACCGCACTTACTAGAGCTGAGATCATATATGCGAAACGACAGCCATCACCGAATCTCCCCGCTCCCAGACAGGACTTTGACGTTGTGCCTATTGTCGACTTCTCCCTTGCCGACACCAACCGTGAGGAATACTTTCGCCAACTTAGCTTTGCATTGGAGGACGTGGGTTTCGCCGTATTCGTCAACGTTCCTGGTTTCGAGGATTCCTTCCAGAAGGAGCTATTTACGGTAGCTGAGGCCTTATTCTCTAAGCCTCTGGAATGGAAGCAGTCGTTAGGTACCCAAAACTCCTATTCGCTCAGAGGGTACTTTAGAGCAGACGATATCATAGGAGGACACAAGGTACAGAAGCGTTTTTCCTTCTGTCCTCATAGAAAGACTTAAAATCCTCCATTTAGTCATATGCTGAAGCATACCGGTTTGGTGCTGATTTGCCTGCTCCAGAGCTCAAGGGAGGCATTGAAGTTCCATTCTGGCTAAAGCTTCATGAAGGTAACTAAATTTCCTTTCTTCTGCTCCCCATCACACTCTATAATTGTTCCAATAGGACCGAACCAATGGCCGGCTGAAACTGACCTACCCACATTCCGCACCAAGATGGAAACCCTGTTCGAGCGCTACCATGCCCTTAACCTCGTACTCAACAAACATATCTGTGAGCTCCTCAATATACCCTTCAACGTCTTGGACGATTTCTTTCCCGAGAAAATCGAGTTCAACTGCGCACTGTGGCACTACTTTCCTTTCACTGCCGGGATGTCACAAGAGGCGAAGAATGGATTTATACAAGGCATGCATGAGCATCGGGATCCGTCGACCTTTGTTACGTGTTTGATTCAGTCCAGACAGGGTCTTGAGGCGCAGAATCATCATGGGAAGTGGGTAGACATCCCTTACGTCAAGGGTGGTGTGGTTTGTAACATTGGTATGTGCTATCTGAAGTACCTCTTCATCTAATTCTCGGATCCATTTTCAGGTTTGCAACTCATGAGACTTACCGGTGGCCGTCTAGTTGCAACCCTCCACCGCGTTAACACACTCAAGATTGACAAAGACAGGTATTGAACCTTTCTCATATATAATCAAGCAAACCCATCCGTGACTATTACAGGTACACAATTCCTTACGTTCTCTCCACCAGACTTGAGAAACCTGTGTTACCTCTCCCTCAATTCAACAATCCGGAAATGGTGAAGGCTCATGCAGCGCCGAATCCACAAATACAAAAACTCATGACGATTGAGAACCCGCTCATTCGCAGTGGATTTGCAAGGCTCAGCTTGTTTCCTGCTGTGGCTATGAAGTTATATCCTGACGAGTTCAAAGAGGGCCAGCGTTTGGGAATTCTTTAGCCAGTTTTTTACACAAATTATTGTTGGAAGAAATTCATCACAATACAGTCTCTGCCATGACGAGCTGCATTTGGACAATGTCTGATATCTGAAAGTTGTCCTGTTATGGCAATAGACACCAGAGGTAAGTCAGACGGCACTCATACTGTCATGTGTCACAATTGTCAGACTGCTGTTCGCCATTCGCAACGCAGCAACGAGGCCGTTACAAGAATGTTTGTTAGATATAAGTAAGAGCTGGTATGTTAGACATACCTGTTACTGTTGGAATCTAAACCACAGGTATCTAGTTTAAGGCAGACAAGTGAGTTGAAATCCTCAGTCCGTATAGAAATGACTCTATTTGGTTAAAACAGACAAGTAAGTTCAGATCCAGGTACAGTAAGTCTCTACATAGTCCATAAGTAATGTTGTTGCTCACCCTCAGTCCGTGTAGAAATGACTGGTGCCCATCTATGGGTAGACACTGCTGGCACCAGAACCTGTTTCAATCAGAAAAAGTGACAAAGAAGTGTGTCATGCCATTTTTGAGACAATGGAAAATGCCTTTTTCTAAGGCAAAAAGTTGCCAAAGAAATGGTATGACACACTTCTTTGTCACTTTTTCTGGTGGAAATAGGTTCTGGCACCAGCAGTGAGAGAATATCACTGCTGGCAGCTGAACCAGTTTCCAAACAAAATTTTCCTAGTAAACATGTAAACAGTTTCTCTTGGAAATTTCTAGGATATTAGATTTTGATTTCCTGATTGTTTCTGAAGTAAGAATGATACCTTTTTTCAAGCCTTTTTGAACAAGAAACATAAGGAAAAACTTATATTTCCTTTGAGGTTTCCATGAAAAACAAAAATCTCTTAGAAACAGGAATGGAAAACCCTGAACTATTTTTTTGTGTGTTTCTCTTAAAATCTTTTCTTTTGTTACCTTCAGAAACAATAAAGGAAACCTGAAAAATGTTCTCAATGGAAACCATAGACAAAGAAATGTCATTCAAGTTATCAGATATAAAAACACAGATCAACTCAACAAGTTGAGTAAGAAAGTGTGGTGCACATGGAGTGAACTTGAGACCATGTCAAAGATTGAAAACACACCATGAGAGCATCCAAAGACAAACACAACATGCCAAGCCTGCCATCACAAAGTGATGACAGTGCTGATACCTGAATTAGTGGCTATGTGATCCAATAATCAGCTATGATGGCAAACTGTTGATTCCTGAAGAAGTGGCTGTACTGATTGGATCTCAGCCATCACCAGTCAAATCAATCAGATCAGTTAATCAAACCTTCAACTAAAGATAAAAGGCTCCTTCATTGCACTGATCTCAAATCCATCAGCCCTGAAATAGACACTCTTCAAACATGAACAAGCTGCTTACATTCTTATACAAACAAACATTACTTTGTATTTGTCCTGACTCCTGGAAAACTCAAGCACACAAACTCTCTCAGCATTTCTGCTGACTCTGATGTGTTGAAGTTCATTTGTTGGGTTCTCATTGGCACTGGATCTCTATGTATGTACAGTTATTGATGAAGTTTCTTGGCCCCATCAAGCCAGCACAAGAGTCAGCTCAGGCAGTGAATCCTCTGTGAAATATCCAATGTCTTCACCAGGTCTTCACAGCAGCCCAATGTCACCGGCATACATACACACCATACAGTTGAGATATGTGAGAGGTATGTATTTGTTTACTTGTCACATTGTGATGTGATCTGGGGTTCATAGTGTTCATGGGGTTCATAGGGCTCACAAATAGTTTTTCCCCTTTTATCCCATCTCTGTAGGACACAATACATACATGAGCAAGAGGTGCAGGATTGGTTGATTATGGACATTAGATCTTGTTCCCATTTCGGGACTGCATGCTGACACATCTCAGCCTTGCTCCAGGCAGCAGGCTTTGGCATAACATCAAACTCAGAATACCTATAGATGACTGCTAGTTGCCACTGATGAGTGGCACCAGGGCATTCTGAGGAAAGAGATGGGCTGGAGGGTATTTTAGCAGGTGGTATTGAAGTATTATCAATTTCCTTGAAGACATGGTCTGAATGAGAGAAAGAGTAATGGTCAGTGGATGATACAATGATTTAAGGCTACAACATACTGGCAAGCCCAAGTTTACATTTCTGACTTTGCTGATGTTGACTGAGGGCAATATTGGTGGTATTATCATTGCCACGCTTTATATATTGAAGGCATAGAGCACATAAAACATGTTGGCATCCATGTGAGTCAACTTTCTCAAGAGGTAAATCATTGTTAGACAAGAATGACTTATGAACATTAGAAGAATAAGTGGGAGATAGCACACTATGTATAGTGTCAGTGTTCCATGTTGATAGACTAATTTGAGGTGAATAGCATGTCCATGCAAGGAGGACACATTAATGAGGATGATGTTGCGGTTGCGAGTCTGACAGAGCCGAGGGTAATTCTCGTGGGGGGGGGGGCACGTCATATCAACCATGTCCATCATCAACCCATCCCACACCGCTTGTACATGAGTATAAAAATAGATGAGGAAATGAGGGAAGGTCCGAAGGATATCAAAGGATACGTAAGGCACTGACCATGTGATACCTATCAGATTCAACTGGAGAACGCCGACGAAATGTATGTATGCTTATATGTGAAACCATCCGTTGTCAAGCTCGCTAGAAGAAGCTACACTCTATGTTGACCAGCTATTCGCCAGTCTCGATTGCGGAACAGATTCTGCGGCTTACGCAGATGTATTTTAACGAGTCTTCTCCTCATGACGACCTTTTGGCTAGGCATAATGCCAAGAATGACCTCCAGGATCTCTGCAACAAACTCTTACAAGCAGTGTTAGGAAGGCTTGAATATACCACTCTTCTTGCTGGTCAGAATGAATTTATAGTTCTATGAACCAAATGATGAAGCTGATCTTGAAACCAAAGAATCATGCCAGGAGAGTTCTGCTCTCGGTCTCATCAGCAGATTAGGAGTAGCAGATCTAATTGGAGATGATTCCAAGACTATTAACGAGCTCAGTGAGGCCACGGGATCCGATGTAAACTTCTTAAGTGAGTCGAAAGCCAACTTCAGGTCACTTTTACCGAGTATTCGTTCTCAGGTATTGCATTAAGCGCTCTTCTGAAACACAATTACTTTCAAGAAGTCGGAGGTTTCGGAGCTCGAGTCTATAAGAACAATGAACTTTCTAACATTCTGAGAGAAGATCATCCCGAGAGTGTAAAGGACGCAGTCGGATTTATGTTGAGCTTCCTTCAATATCTGTCTCTCAAAGATGATGTTTGATCTCACTCCTTGGTGACAGTTGCGATGAGGGTTTCAAAGCAACCTCCTATCTCCTCGAAGCTTCAAGGCCTTCTACGAATGGCGGGAACAGGCTTCCTGCCGTCAATCTCGCTTTTGGCTTCAATAAAACAATTTTTGAATGGATGGCAGATCAGGGCTGGCGCGGACGTCGAATGGGTAAAGCCATGCAACAACTTCATCGCATGGCTAACGGCAACGTCATAACTGGTTCATTCAATCCTGGTTGTTCAAAAGAGGCGGAGCTAATTACTCCACAGATTATCCATGGGATCAATTGGTTTCCCCGATAGTTGATGTTGGCGGTGGTATTGGATCACTAGAGTTGGCTCTGCTCAGGCAACCAAAAAATGCCGCTCTGAACTTCAGGATATTTGATATACCCTCCACAATCGAGAATGCCAAGATGGTGAGTTTTCAACTAAAAAACATCGAACTTTGACCAAAAAGGATCGTTTCAGACCTGGGCTGAACAGTCCCAATCTACTTCCTCCTGTGTGAGCTTCACCTCCGGGGATTTTTTGGCTTCCACCTTGGACGAAACGCAAATACCTCGTGGCCAGCCGACGTACCTTATTCGACACGTTCTTCATGACTGGGACGACAATCATGTCGTTACAATACTTTCCAATGTTCGGCAAGCAATGGTAGCTGCACCTGGTCCAGTCTTCGGAGCTAGACTGGTCGTGTGCGAAATGCTGCTCCGATATGCCAGCGCCCGTTTTGTGCGCACCACCAGCATGCAGCTCCTGGCGCTTAACAACGGCATTACCCGAAGCGAGATCGATATGGTGGAACTGGTTGAGAGGAGTGGTTTCAAAGTGACCAAGGTTTATCACATGAGAGCAGCTGATTCCATCATTGAAGCCAGTCCCAAAATCTGAGGCCTGAGGTGCACATCTATGTGCTCGAGCAGGATATCTAGTCAACTTTATGTACTATACTCCTGTTACAATCCTAATAAGAGAGTACACAACAATATCAGGTCTGGTATGTGTAATCAAATTGAATCATTGCAGGCATTGGACAACTTTACCCTTGTCCCAGCCCATACAGTCAAAATGATCATTCACATGTGTCATACACTGTGTCAGGTTCTGCTGACCTGAGGGGCTCATTTCCTGAGTGGAGCCTTATGTAGGTGGACTCAATGAGAATCTACATGAACATTGGGGCTACACTAAGATGCAGGCAAGTGCCAGAGGTTTCCAGCACAGGGCTATGGGTAACCAGGGCTATTTATGGGGTTGGCTGAGTTGTGGGACTGTCATCACAATAGTCACACATGTCTACAATGTGCAAGTAAGATACTGTTTAATTATAATAGTTGTATTCATAATGTATCTAGTTATTTTAGTCTGATTCAGCTACAGCATGAACCATGCAAGATTGTTCTAGCTTGTAACCTCACATTACATTTTTTTGCAAATCTGTTGCTTTGGCTTTAGACTCTCAGCACTGTTACCACTTCAAGTTACTCATCAAACTTTGCAACTTCTTTGGTGCCACATTAACAACATGTTCCATGACTGGCTCAAGTGATCTTCAGCCCAATTCTGTAGGCTACATATGATCCACCTGTTGCTTGAACTGGTTAGATGCCAAATCAATGTACCAACTGTCGGAGATCAGCATTTCACCACATCACACTCCTTGATATCACCTTCACATGTGCTTGAACCTTTGCCACCAATCACCAATATATAGACAATGATCATTGTTCTTGTTCATGAACAGGTATGTAGGCCAGTACCATTCAAGTAGCATCCTCAGTCATTATACAATACTGAGGGTGAGCTCAACTAACATTACTTCTTCTTGACATATTACTTCCTAGACAAGTAGATCAGTACTCATATTCAGTATACTTAGTTACAGTGGAAATATAGTCATTTATACAACACTGAGGATCAGAACTCATATTTGGTCTACTTGGCTCTGCATTTATAACAGGTTATGGGCAATGTTCAAAAGTTCCTCTGAGAAATTTGAACAGTGGAAACCAGACCTCCAGATGATTTTCAGGCACCCATGGCCAGTCTTATCATGTGTAGCATCACATATTTTGTCTCTTTGTCTATTGTCATTGCTATTCAGGCTCCAGCCACTTCAGCAATTTCAACTCTACTATGGCACCCATATCTTCTTCTCCATCCTCTGTTATCTATTGCTGACTATGTCATTTGCCACAGATGGGGAGGGACAAAATACAACCAAGCTGATAGTAACTTCTCCCAGTGCACTGACAGCCTTAAGGATGCACTCATCCTCAATGAACTCTATGCCTACATCTTTGATACCATTTGTCAGGGGACTTTCATTTGACTTCCATTTTTGGCACCTCACTATGCCCCAACCCACCTTCTATGCTACTCCCCAGGACCCCCAGGGCTCGCTCTAGACCTCTGGAGATCTCCAGAGATCTCCAGAGGTTTTTCCTTTTTAGAAAAGCCCCAGAACTTCCTGCACTCCCTGTTTGAGCATTATCCAAGGTTAAGGTTAGCTCCACGGTCACCGGTACAGTTGCTCCCATGCCTCTGCTGCCTGCTGATAAGACCCAGGTTGTATCAAAAGGTGTACTAACGATTTCCCTGGCACAACTGCATGGATTAGTGGTTAGCGTGCCCTATGGATTACTGGCCACCCCCTTCAAAAGCTGAAGTTCGAACCCCTAGCCTATGCTTGGCGTATTTTTCACCATTATTTTTCGATTTATTTACTTTATTTCCTTGACCCCAAGGTTTCACTGGTGTTGCCATCGTTCCCTAGTAACTGCCATCATTCCACTATATTGACATTTGGGCAATTCCATACTTACTTTTTGGCATTTTTTTGACATGGCAGACAGCTTGACTGACATTGTTAGGCGTTGCTAAGAGCTGATGGACATTTTCCTATATAAAAGATTGTGGTCTACTATTTACTTACTAGTTCCCTGTGTTGGCGGCTCAAGGGTTGCCAATGGTGACCTTGCCTACACTTTACTATATATACTGTACTTATAGCATGCAAAATCACAAGTTACCTTCACCATCACCTCTTACGCTTGGGCTTCAGAGCTCAATCTTGTCTCTTATCAGTCTACTCTACGCCAAGCACACTTTTGTACAGTTTCCTTTGTCTAGCCACTGGATCTATGCCGGTGTACTAGGAATTCTTATGCCTTGCAACTGCGGCAGGCACCCTACACTTGGTGACCCACGCTAAGCTTACCTTCACTACTACCTTACTGCTGTTCTCCACTAACCTGTTTTCTGGGACCCTGCCCGGCTCACCTCAATTAGCAAGCCCAATGCTTTACGGCTTGTGACTGCCTACCCAGACACCACTTGGTACAATTTTGGGCGTCATCAACTTTGGAGCCCACCGCAAGGGGTTAGGGCAGAATTCTGCCAGAGACCCACTTCCAGAGGCAGAGCTGCCATGCACAACAATCTGAAGGTGCCATTATCCCTTTCCACTTAGCACCATTCACCCCACAGTTGCCAGGAGCCTTACCACCAATGACTCTTTTGGAGAAACTTCATCAAGCGCACACAGATCTTACTGCAGACGACATTGAGGACCTTTTCCCATGCAGTATCAACTTTACAGTTAGCCCTGAAAACCCCCTCTACTCACCCCTTGTTGACATACAGTCCTACACCCCCCCATCACCCCTCACACCATTATCCCAGTTATTTGACTCTGGCATACCTTCCACATTCACTAAAAACATGCCAACAACCTTATCCCCTATGCCAACTATACAATTACCCTTGCCAACTCTCATGGAATGCCCCCTCATAACCACTTTTCTGTGCCAAAGTAGGACAAATCAAAACCAAGGGAACTCACTCAATACTTCAAGGAGCTAGAATACCTCTTCAGAGACTGCAGCGTTACTGACCACACCCAAATGAAGGAATACATAGCAAGATACATCATGTACAACACAGCTGAGACTTGGACTGGCCTTTCTGAGTTTGCTGCCACCACCATACCTGTTGGCAACCAAGCAGCAACCGCTATATCTTACCAAAACTAGAAGGAAGCTGTGATCTGCTTGTACCCTGGCGCTGAAGAGTCTACGCGCTATACAGTGAACAAACTTCGCCAGCTGGTCCAAGACAATTTTGACCTTAGCGCATACACACTTGGCACCTTCTCGATGTATTACCATGAATTCCAAGAGATCTCCCAGTGGTTACTCCAGCACGGCAAGATCCACGCCAACAAGGAACAACACTTTTTCCAACAAGGTATTCCAACTTCACTTTGAGCAAAGATTGCTAGGCAACTAGAAATCCTCAAGCCAATCCATCACTCCAAGGATCCATATGATGTTAAAGACATTTACAAGGCAGGTAACTGGCACCTAAAGGGTACTGACACAAGTTTAGGCATACCCCGCGCTAAGGGAATCTTACCGGTCACAACCCAGCCACAGGTCACCAACAACACAGTCATTACTGACAGTTACATCAAAAAGGAAGATATGAAAGCTGCCATTAGCACCGCAGTCATGTCAGCTATGATACGTATTGAAACCATGATTAATACCCAGCTCAGTACCCCTTGTACTCCTAACGCCGCTAACAGTCTTTGCCATTTTTGTGGCGAACTAGGCCACACCATGAGCAGAGGATGTTGCAACACCTTAGAACAATACATCTGCTTAGGATGGGTGAGGCATGGTACAGACAGCAAGGTCGTCCTCTCTACTGGTGCCAACATCCCCAACTATCCGGAGCTCAAGTCCTACCAAGAAAGAGTTGACAAATGGCATAGGTGCAACCCTAGCAACATTGCCACAGGCACTCTTAGCAGCAACGCCAACCCCAACGCAGATCAACATGTCCAACAACAGTTAATTCACGAGGTGTTACATTTGGATAGTGTTGGCTTGTCAAAGGAAAGTTGTATAGCAGCTCTTGAGATGGAGTTAAACACTCTCAAGAACCAGGTGTTTGATGGGGTAGAAGTGCCAAGGCCCAAGCAGCTGTTGAAAAGCTATAAACCCATGGTGACCGTCGCCAATGACCCCACCCTGCCTGTGCCAGAAGCCCCTTCAGCCCCTACTAGCACTGTCCCTGCCAACAATACGCCAACCATCACTAATGTCTTCAATCCCTTGCCGCTACTTCACCCCTATTCTGGACTAAATAACCACTATCAGCCCCCAGTGCAACAAAACTTTGGCGCCCCTGACAAGCGCACTGATGGCGCTTATCAACCTACGGTGCCAGTATATGACATTGAAAAATCCAACCAAGTATTTGCATGCACTATGAAGTCAGCAGTCACGCTATCAGTGGAGGAACTATGCAGCATTGCACCAGATGTCAGGAACCAGATGAGGATAGCGGTAACCCCTAAGCGCCAGGTAGCCACGGGAGTAGCAGAGGTGGATGAATTGGACAATGCAGTGCCAGGCTTTGCGGTCGCCAGTAACACCCCACCAATGCTAAGCACCAATGCTGTATCATTAACCCCAGCTGAAGTCACTAACGCCACTTTTATTGACTCCATCAAAATCTATGTAAAATCCCTCAACACTGATGAAGACCCTAGCCCATGACTCCATACGCCCAATCATGATGACTATTAACCATTGCACTGAAGTAGAGGCCGTAGTCGACAGTGGCTCACAGATCATCTCAATGGTGGCTGAAGTAGCTAGCGACCTGGGTCTAATATATGACCCCAGCATAGTACTCAATATACAGAGCGCCAATGGTACCATCAACAGGTCTTTAGGGCTTGCCAAGAATGTACCCTGCACCATTGGAGAGACTTAACGTTTTACCTCCAAATCCATATCATCCGCTCACTCACTTACAACCTTCTTCTTGGCCAACCTTTTGATGTCTTAGCACAATTCATTGTATGAACTATTAGTGACAAAGAAACAACCCTTACTATTAGCGACCCAAATTCAGCCCTTAGGCGCACAGTGCCCACATTCCCCAGGAGTAGGAATAAAGGACCACACAGCAAGGAACCACTCTTTATGCGCCAGCACTTAGATAAGAATTGACACTTGTGTTTTCATCCACCATCGAGGATGTGATTAGCAACAACAATGATCACAGAGATGTGGCACTTACATTGGAGTATGATCATATCTTGGACAATTTACGTATACTGAAGATGGCCTTT
>JABCKQ010017534.1:0-13918 GCA_018857305.1 Termitomyces sp. T159_Od127 | reverse complement strand
ATCGACGATCCCGTGGCGCCTTGGCGAATGTTTTCGTTTCCAGCCAGTGTCCAGTCTCGTCCTTGGTCGCTTCGAAATAGGCTTGGCGCTATTCTTAGCTCGTGGGTCAAATAAGCTTGGTAGTGCATAGGTGGAGCCGTGTGGCTTGGCTCAAAACAGAGGATGCGCAATTGAGTTGGTGTACTCGGAAGCGAGCCGAGGGGAGTAACAGTTTGGAAGGAAGCCCGAGGCTGTTGTTGGATATCAGAGATGATATCGCCATGGACTATCTGCTCATCGTGATATTGATTGGACTTGTTCGTGTTTCAGATGAATTCTGGGATTGCAGCACGAAACCGAGGGAATATCATTCCTCCATTATCGCAAAGCCAGTACCATAGGTGAGAGCATAGCACATAAACTTGCATGGCGTAAGTGATGGTCATGACGTTGATAATTGATGATCACGTTTCAGGGGATCTACATCTAGTAGCTCTGTTCATCGTCATAACATGACCGCTTCCAGTTCAGTGATAGAGTTTGCGATTGCACGAAACCTCAAAATCAAAAATCAACCAAGTCAATTCTGTTTCTTAGTCAATCAAGCTTACAAAGTAGCAAAAATCAAGCGGAAAGCCCGCCATCGTACGATTCATTTCGCGAAAATAACAACACACTTGTACCATCGACGTGGGCGCACTTTCCGATCGCCCGTGCATCGAGATTGCTCATTGAAGAAAAAAAAATTGCTCCACCGGATAAGTGTCAACAGATCCCCCTCTGTCAACGCTCCAAAGGTTACAAGTCTATCGGCGGAAGACACGGAGCCGGCACCACCACCCAGAGGTGGAGAAACAGCAAAGCTGGTCAAGTTTCAAGGGTGGTCACACCGGATTCGATCCGGATTCCGAAGTCACTGACAAACTTCCGATTACGAAATCCGAGCGTCCGATCCGTGGTCAAGCACTGAGCTTGCGCTGAACCACGGGACTACTAATGATAAGCTCGAAGCTTTGAAGTTTTGACGGTGTGGAAACATCGTGGTCCCGCCAAAGTGGGATCATTTCGATGTGGTGCTGTAGGGTAAGCTCTCGGTAAGCTTGATCAATTTTCGCGCGTGTAAAACAGCACTTCACCCATCTTTTTTTTGTCCGTGCCCCCTCATATGCAAGATCGGCTACCGCCTCTTTTCAACCTAAGCCTAAGCCTTCATGCCTGGTTCTGTCACATGTGTGGCTGAAATGGCCTCAAACTCGGCGCTCTCCCTTGGGTTTCTGCGAGTCCAGTGAATGACTGAAATATTGGTCAAGACCAGCTCGGCACTTACTTTGATCCCTCGTGTTCTATCTGTGTTTCCAGCCTTGCTTTGTGAAGTTGCATTCAACATCAAACTTTGGAGTTTTGCAGGGTACGATGAGAGTTCATAGTCGGGAAACTTGTCAACTGACGGGGGATCAACTTCTACGATGATTCTCGTGGATGAAGCTGGAAAAATCCTGATTGAAACGAAAAACTGTTTCGATGGTCCTGTTTAATCATTCCCGAGGAGTTTGGTTTTTTATCTCATCTTTCGACCTTGTCGTCAGAAGGTTCGAGGCTATAGTATATATCATTCTAATAACAATGTAAATTACAGATTGGTTATCTTGGGAAGTTAGGAAATATTGAGAACTGGCACATTTGTCTACCAGTCTACCTGAACGTATCGAGCTAAACATCAGGCTTCAGGTACGTCAGTATCTACGATATTCTTCCATGGGATCCATTTCAAATCCTTTTGCGTGATTCCTCTTCTATTGCATTGCTGCCCTGGGCTGAGTCGCAGTAAGAACAGTGACGGCATTTCGAATTTGTTTAGCATTTTGGTGGGGTCCGCGAATAGATCTTGAATGATGACACCTTGCAAGGTCGGCATTCTAACTCTCCCTTCGATAAGGTGGCTACGAAAACCTGGGAACATGGTTGGTATCCTGTAGTCAGGCAGCGCGAGCCTTTTGACGTTCAAGAACACAAGTGTATCCGAAAGTTCTTTGAGCAGATAGGCACAATCGCACACCGTGAGCTCGCACCAAAGACTGAGATGGCGCAGCCTTGGGAGAGGTTTCCCGAGACCAAAGATTAAGGGCAACTGTGTCCGGTCGGCTATGAAGTTCAACTCCTCGAGGTATGGAAACATGAAGCTCAAGTCTTCTAGGGCTTTTGATTGAATATCTATATCAACCTCAAACTGGGAGAATTCAATATTCATGGACGTGCATCGATTGAAAAGGTCCGCCTGGCGGATCTCGCGAAGTCCTTCTCCAAGCATCTTCAAATCATCCAAAGGCCGCCTAACATCGTAGTACATCACTATGACCTTGAATTTCTCGTACATTAGGTGACCATGGCTATCCGGTTTTCCGGGTCTTCTCAGGCGCTCTTCGAGTTCTGCGCGGTCCCTTCTTGAGAATCGGTCTACATTATCATCCAGAGAAAGCATAATTTCGGAACAATCGTCGGAACAATCGTCGACAACTTCAATGTGGAATTCCATCTGTTTCTGATAATATTCAGATGCCGACGGTGATAGAGCATAGCATGCTCGGATGCACTTACTCAGTACTCAGAGAGGAAAGAGAGTTGGAGTATGTTGATTTATGTCGAAATTGGAGGGTCTTTATTGAGGTCTCCGTTACAGATTTGATATAAGGATGGATGGTATACGAAATAATCGGGTTTCATATAGAGATGAAAAACAAGCGAATGACAATTGGGGAAACACTCCTCTTTGTCCGTAAAGGTGAGCTTAAAGTTATAAAATCTCAGCCGTTTCCATGCCATCATGAGGGCGCTTTATTTGTGAATCATGGTTTCGTTGTAACTCCGATATGTACAATAAGTAAATAGCAAACAAGAATACAAGACGACGACAACAGACTTTTTTGTACTCCTCGATTTCTGGGCGACGGCGACAATAATCGACCAAGGCGAATATCACTACGGTGTCTGAAGTGGCGTAAATTGAGAAGACAAGTGTAAGACCAGCCAGGGATTTAGGGCATGGTGGATACAGATTTTTCCAGAATTGTTTGGTACAGAAGACCGCTTCTGGATGAAACCCAGGATATGAAATACCGGTCGGTCGCTATTGGCAGTGGTATCCGTGTTTCATCATCACGTTGTGTTTCTGTTACCTTTTGTCCATCCATTCTTGTACAGGCGGTAGCGGCTTATCTCTGGCGAGAGCAGGAGAAGCAAGAGAGGGCTGAGCGAAGACGGTGAGCCCAGCGGCTTTGAAAACTTCTAGGCTGACTCGGAGGAGACAAAAATTACACGGACTATAGTTGAAGACGAAAGGGACAATGGAGGTGAGAGATCAAGAAGCTGTAAGATTCCAATCTGAATTCGAGCATCGTGCCTGGAAATTGAAGAAAATTCAGTATACTTGTCCAGCCTCCAGAAACCTTTCTCTGTGAAGAGAAGAGTAGGCAACAAAGACTTCAGGTGCAGAATCACTGTAAAAGCAGGAGAGTAAAGGAGAAATACTTGCAGACTATGCGCTCAAGTTGAACTCAAAAGTACCAGATGACGTCTCTGTAGGCTGGAGTCAAAATGAAAAAGGAGAGAGTAGATAGACGGAGTTTATTCACCGCCTTCATGCAGAGGCCGCCGCCCAGCCATCCACGTTCATTATGTTTGACATTCGACTGATTCTTAAACTCCTTTCTAGTTTCTCTAATGAATCGCCATAGCTTTTTCTGACCTCTATTCACGCGAAATCAGCTTTGCCCAGCATTCTCTGATTCTCGCTAGAAAGGTTTATTTGGAGATGGAGAACCTTGAGTCAAATTCCCTAATAATGACTCTACTACTACATCAGCAACCACTACTATGGCTCGCGCCTTTCGTTGTGATTGTTGGTGTAATAGAAAATCTTCACGGCAATGCGCAACAGTTGTCATCGGAGCCGGACACACCGTACGTAGCTAGGAGATGGAGGAACATGTATTTCCTGCCGAAAAGAAGGTGAAGAGCCTGAGGATAAGTCCGATGATAGAAGTGTATTTGCAACGCCACTCCTGACTACGTTCAAGCCAGGAGTGGAAAGTTCGTGGCCTGATGATATCGCGGTCTTCAAGTTGTCCCATATCTAAAGGTCCGAGTCGGTCATAAGTGCAGACCCGTTCTGAACCTATTCTGGCGCGGACGTGTCATTCCAAAGCAACGACCTCAATATATGTAAGCAACGGAGAGCAAATTTCTCCTCTTCTTTTCTTGATCCGCAACAGCTAGCGCTGTTTTTAGTCTCATAAGTACTTAGCACATGCTTACTGCTTAGTCTGCTATCGATCCATCTCCTACCTCCCACTGAGGCCGCCTTTACCGTTTCATCTCCCACGTCCTAAATATTTCTTGCATCCACGACGCACATGGTCGGCGCTTCTCGCTTCTCGTTGTATTGAACCACCGGGTAAATTCATCACCGCGTTGGTTTTTCAACCAGGAAACGTGCGTGAAAACCACCTCTTACAGCCGCCCTGCGCCATATCAATAGTCCATGCGTGTACGATACGCACGTCCAATGTTCAGAGTCCTTCTGTCTTTCGCTCCTCGTACTACCAGTATAAGCCAGAAGACGTTCGTCGAGTCCAAAAAGTGTTTAGATCATTCTATCCTCGTGTAATGGCAAGATGACATTCTCGGACATGTCATCGACACTTTCGCCATCCCCATCTTTACTTTGACACTATTCTTGGAAATGAATTTTTACTTACGACGTTTCTGTTTCCATATATTCACATTTTTGCCGCTTGTGTCCGTGCAGGCGACTAAAGGTTCTTTCAGGTCGCCTAGATATAGTCATATCGCGATGATTACGTCTCAGGCCTTAGCTTTCACGGATGGCTTTTTCAATATTCTACCCTCTCCTCTACCATTGAGCCATCGGATTTGAGGAAAGAAGGAGATGGACATGAGATTGGCTACATACCTAATTAAGGTATGTGTTGCAACACTCTACCTAGTAATCAGTTTGCCCGGTTGAAACAACGGGACAAAAGGATGTATGTGGTCGAGACGAAAGAACAACTTAGACAGAATGACACTCAGTGTTGGCACTGGCTGCGGAAGCAAGTTTACCTGGACAGTATAACGCTAAGTGATCGGTGAGGAAAGAATGTTTCAGTGAAGTAACGTTGAAGCCACACCTCAATGTTGCTCGATGCGGGAGAAACTGGAGTGCAAGGTAGTATAAAAACTTGTCCGAGCAGTGTAGGCAGAGACTGCATTAACATCTGTGACTACAAAAGTCCAGATAGGAGAATTGTGCATTCAATGACGTCACCAGGCTTCCAAAGGTAGAGCCCTCGAAGAAGGACGACTCAATTCATTGTGGCACTTTCAGGACGGATGCGCACTTGGACTTCAGGCGAGGACGTCTTTGGGCTAGACTTCAATGAATAATCCCTTTGTTACGTTCTCGTGGAACCGTATCGGCGGTGTGCAGTCGTAGACGTATGCACTTGTTCCCTCTCTTCTTCGATGAAAGATCAGTCCAAGCAGGAGAAATGATCTTTCGGCCGCTCAAATTCTCTGCCCTCCTCTTCTCTGAAATTGCCGAGCCGTTTTACAGAATTCTTCCTGGATCGTACATCGCTTCTCTTAAGCAACAATCAGTTCAGTTTGAGAGCGACGCTAAAACGAATTGTCTCGAATACTGAAAATATACAGTTCTCCAAGAAAGTTACGCGAGACATTGCCTTCCTCTGCGCGACGAACGAGGGAGATTGAGTAGGGCGCTAGACCTCAAGACCGTTCTATCAAGGAAGCGGGGGAACCTGGAAATGGCATGGATGCACAGAGATCTGGGGCCTCTTCCTCCTCAAACGGCCGGTGAGGTATAAAATTGATCCTATGCAATTGTAACAGCACGAAGTAGGACATGCGACTAGCGAGACAGCAACAGCATAGGACACAAAGTTTACAATTATTAGAGGATGAGATCGCGCTGGGATATTTGTCGGTTTGTCCATTTCATACGTAAATGGTCGTTGACATTCTTTTCTCGTATGGCAGTCGAGAGATGGTGTCCAATGCTTTATTTTCAACAGGTCGTGGCTCTTGTTGTGGTGTCAACAGGAAAAGCAAAGAAGACCACTTGAAGTTTGACGCAAGGGATTGAAACAACTAGCTGTTTTCACAAGTTGCTGTTCTCTAAGACGCTTTTCTACCAGATAATTGAGGAACCAGTAGCACGAAAAACTTCTCTGTATGTCGCAGGGCTTGAAAAGCCGCGGCGGCGTTACGAGCAGACCTCTTTCATTTGAGCGGAATCGTGCTCACAATTGTTTCTAACAACCTATGAAGGTCGAGCCTCTGAAGAGAAGATGTGAACATCTATCTTAACCTTGCTGCAGTATCGTCCTCTTTCTCATCCGTCTCTATTGATTTCGTCGCAACTACTTCTTATTCTTTCACGTAAGTGACTGACACTTTTCGAAGGGCTATCATATGATAATGATACCTCAAATGCCGATGGCCGTGTTATTAACACTTGGGAACCTCTGAAGAAATGCGACGACGTCCCAGCCAATCGGGTCATGCATTGCATTGACTTCTTTGTTCTCCGGTAACAAGCCCAGACCGGCTGAAGCCGAGCATGTTATCCGATGCTGCGCACATGGGTAGGTTCGAGAATGTATAAAACCCGTCTGCATCGATAGCAAAACAACCGGGCTTGCCCAGTCCGTCAAGTCCGTCAGGCTGGCACTCTGATCTGCTGTCACGGTGCGCATGTCCGCAGTGTCTATTCAGGCATATTCATTCAAGGTATACTCATCGACGTGACATGAGCCCGAACCTCATGTTCGTTCTGGTCATGGTTGTAATATTTCCTTACTGCAAATTTCAAATACATTCCGAATTCGAAATGGAGATATCAGATAAAAAGCACGCGTACGGTCGCGCAAAAGTAATTAACCAGACAATGACAGCAAGAACTTCGCCCGACGCTATGCGACGGCCGATAACCTTAATTCGGACTTACCGGCCGAAGTGCCACAATTTTTTGCAACGACACTACTAATGGGTAGCAGAAGGTTGAGGTAGAGTAACGTCGCAAGATAAGCATGTCCAATATGCGTGTTCTTCTTTCTTTTCTCTATTCGCCTCAAAAGCTGGACCATAAGTCTTAAATGAAATTGCAAACGAATTTTTCTCAATGATTTCTTGGCATCTCTTAGAGCCGAAAGAGGGTATGAAGTGTTCGCCGCATGAAATGAAAGAGCACCTGATTTGGATCATGGCCAAGGCGTGGCAGCCAGCGCAGAGACAGAAACTCTCTTTGCCTGTAATGAGTTCCAAGAAAGAGACTCGGCGTCGTCGGGAGCGGGAGCAGGACCCCCGCCCAGCGGGAAAAAAGCTGGAGCGGTAACGGGTTATTTTTAGCCAAATGTGAAGCCGGACACCGGCGAGTGGATCATCCGTTATCACCGGCAAGGATGGGCACATGAATCAGCCAACGAGATAAATTCGAAATTCTAGATGTGGAACGAGACTCGTATCCCCCACCAGCCCACTGGTACGAGAAGCGAGGCGCCCTCAGCCCTATTCTCTTCCTTCTGACTGGTACACCGTCTCCATGCCTGCGTTGGATCATCGGAGATCCGATTAATCATCATCGGTCTGCCGATCATCAGATTGCACACACAAAAAAAACTTAGATAATTTGATAATACACAACTTTGTTTTTTTCTGCATAATCCCTCTAGAGCTGCCTCTAGTTGGCTGTGTCTCGTAATTCTGACCTTAGTGTCTGTTGCTTAAGGAACATTCTTGAACAAGCGTTGCATCGAAGCTTGAATGTTATGTTGCCGAGGCAGGACGACTTGGTCAAATCGTAATTTCAAAATGCCGAAGACGAAGAGTCAGCGAAGGGCTAAACTAACCCCCGGTGCGGGCATTGCGGATGTATGGGCAATTTGCGTATCAGTTAGGCGCCCGGGCCTCACTCCCTCGAGTCCACAGCGTCAAGAGGTGTGCCCATCTGCCATTCTTTGTTACTGCCCAGACTTGCAAAGTCCCAAGGTCCCTCTAACCCTGCTTGTTGATTTCAAATCTGCTCCTTTTTCGTTCTATCGGGGGGTCCCGTGATGCCACCCCTGGATCCGCGTCCCTGATCCGCACCCCACATTGCCCCACATTGCCCCACATTAGATCGCAAAACAAAGGATTTCTGTTAAATTTGTCCTGATTCCGCCCTGGCCTGTCCGTTCGGGGATGCATTTTTTTTCTTGTGTATGGATGCTTGGCTTCTCCTGAATTCTCCTGAATTCTTGGGATCGGATAATTGAATGTATAAAGGGATGCAAAGTTTTTGAGATATTCAGACATGGCCCCATCTCCCAAATCTTCCAAGGTCTTCGCAGAACACGTCGAGGATGTTGAGAAGGATGTCATTCAGGAATACCCTCCCGAACTCGAGAAAAACACAGTGTAAGCCTGTCATTCCCTATGGTCCTCTGTGTGCACTTGCTCAACGACATTGATACACAGTCGACTGGTTGACCTCCGCATCCTTCCCTTGCTTGGATTGATTTTTGCCGTCGCTGTTGTTGACAGAATTAACACCGGTGTAGCTCGCATCGCCGGAATGGAGAAAGATCTGGTAACTTTCACTCCGACCTTGAGACTCGTCCTTGTGTTTATGTACCCACAGAGGCTTGACGTTGGCAACCGTTACAGCATTGTTGCATGTATTTACTTCATTCCATATATCCTTCTGTGAGTCATCCTGATTTCTCACTCGTTTGTTTCGGCTCACGATTTGTCTAGCCAACTGCCAAGTAACATAGTTCTACGGAAGCTGGGTGCTCGCACATGGATCAGCATATGTGTGATGAGTTGGGGCGCCGCTCAATTAGGCATGGGTTTCGTGCCTTCATGGGGCTATCTCGTCCTTTGCCGCGTCCTTCTTGGTGTCTTTGAGGTAAGCTTCCTCAAATGCACGAGGACGAGGATAACGACCGATAATTGATTTCAGGCCGGCCTCTTACCTGCCATTGTGTTCATTATTTCGACATGGTACGGTTCTTATTTTTTTTTCTCCAGTTTCGCACTCATGAGATATAGGTACAAGCGGCATGAGGTGCAAAAACGAATGGCCTCCTTCTATCTCTCTTCAATCTTCATCGGAGGTTTCAGTCCCATCTTTGGTAGGTGCATTGCGTGGATCGTATTTTCAAATCTGAACCGAAGTTAGGGTATGCTTTAACGTTGCTCGCCCCTCGGCGCGGTCTCAACGGCTGGCAATGGATCTTCGTGCGTTTACTTATCGACTGTGGAATGTCTGTGTTGACGCTATTCCAGATCATTGAAGGCGCTATCACCATCCTCGTCGGCGTTGTTTGCTACATGTTCTTCCCGGAGTTCCCAGACAACAACCGCTTCTTGTCCCCTGAACAGACTAAGGTACGTCACCTGCGATAGGCTTCGCATTCGTTCTAAAGAATGACATAGTTGATACTCGATCGCGTCGAGCAAGATAGAGGCGATGCTATGCCTGACCAGATGACCTGGAAAAAACTCCGTCTTCACCTCAGCGACTGGACAACGTGGGCATTTGGTAAAGGTTTTTATCTCTGTCGCATTCGTTCGGTCTAACGGGGCTATACTAGGTCTCATGTTGATGAGCGCGACAGTACCCACCTACGCCATTGGTGAGACTCGCCTCTATGTGTTCATTCTCCGGCATCTAACTCATTCCAGGGTTCTTTGTGCCGATCATTCTCTCTTCCATGGGTTACCATGTGCGGGACTCTCTGCTCCTCTCTGCTCCACCAAGTCTTATTTCCGTACGCTAACTTTAAGCTTTGAGTCCCGCACGTGCTGACTTACGAAACGGAACAGGTTTTTTTCGCCTTCGGGTTTGCCTACATCTCCGACCGTACACAGCGCCGAGCCCTCCTGCTCGCCATTCAAACCATTCTGACGATCATTGGACTTGTAGTGACCGCTTACGCGACAAACCACGGAGCTCGCTACTTCGGTATGTTTGCTACTCTCCCGAATGCTTGCACGATCTGATGTCCCAACAGGTCTTTGCCTCACCAATATAGGAGCTTCTGCCAGTGTTCCTGGTATCCTGTCATACGTAAGTACGAGTTGCAAATATCGCGATAGTCGTTCTAACTTTCGGAAATAGAGTGCTAACAATGTGGTATCTCACACCAAGGTATGCAAACTTTCGCTTCCAAGCAGTGTTTTCACGCTGAAGAACCAACAGCGATCTGTTTCAACTGCCGTTATCGTGACATTCGGCGGTATTGCCGGTGTATTTGCCACTACTGTGTAAGGTTCCGCTATCTGATTTCTAATTGACTTATCAATATGATGTTTTTCCCCTAGGTTCCGTCAAAAGGACTATCCAAGGTAATTTATTAGGACCAAAACGGTGACCCCCCGTTGCTGATTTATCATATCAATAGGTACCTCAACGGAATTTGGGCCGCCTTGGGCTGCCAGTTCCTTCTGCTCGTCTTGCTGGCCATGACGTCATTCACATTTATCCGGAGGAACAGGCTCGCTCGTGAAGGCAAAATTGGCCCCTTGGAAGGTCAACCAGGATTTTACTACACTATCTAAACTAGCATGTCAACGACCGCACTATACTTGGACAATAGTTTAGTCAAGGACTTGGCCCGTGTAGCATATCTTCCTGTATTGTGACAATCATTTATGACATATCCCTCATTTACGCACATAATTACGCACAATCACAACCATCGCATACTTTCAATCTAAACGTAGTCTGCAACAGAGTCTTTTCGACCGTACCAGAAGCATTTTTGGGAACAGACGATTAATTTTACCTCAAGAGATCAACAGTCCGCAAGCAGAGTATAATAATATGTAGAGCTTTGTTAGTGATGCTAGAATCTGGAGTATTCTATTGTATTAGATAGTGTATGCATTGATCCTTTCTCAACCCTTCAATTTACCCTTTCAGGCGTCGACATTCGCACTGGTTTCGGTGTCAAGAACCTTATTTCCTGCCTTCTGGGCATAGTTATGTCTTAACAACAGGTAAATACATCCTATCTATGGAATAAATATTTGGGCAGAAAGTTAGAGAGCTAAGAGTGACAAGTTTAAGAGAGATAGAAAGAGAAATGTAAGGTATGGAAAGATTTATTTTGGTTTCCTATGGAGTGGTATCAAATCAGACACTTGGCAAAGAGGTTTGCAATGTTTGCACAGTCTCATGTACAGATGAAACCGAGAATGGCCCACGGATGAAGGAAATTGTCAATGCCGGGTAGAGAGCCTGCAGAAGTTTAATACATCAAAGTTGTAGAAAAGATGACACATACTGAGATGCAATAATACATAACTCCAACCACATTAAATGCAAAGTGTGCAGCCCATTGATTGGGACTGACTACAAGAGTATATTCACCAGCTGCAATCTTGGTTATCGAATCTTCCATAGATAAATTATCCTCTTAAACATACCTGTAGAACAGCATAGTAAGCTCCTGTGTCTGCTAAAAGATATAGGATGTGCCATGATTGGAATAACTGTTGCTGATGACCATTGGTGTTCTTTTGCAAGAATCTCACATGTTTCCTTTTATTGCATTGATCCAGAGTATCAGGCAGATATTCTAGAAATCAAAAAGAACAAACCATAATGTCCAACAGATAATGGATGTTGCAACAGTGTTAGTCAGGAATGACAAAATGGTAGCTGTTGTTTCAAGGATGCTAAGAGTTTCCATCTGAGATTCAACAGCTGACAAAAAGACATTAGGGTTTGAGAAAATTGACAAGAAGACAAGTGTGAAAACTGTGCATGTGATCAATTCGAATGTTTGTTATATATTTCTGTATGTGACACACCAAGGGTACACAGGCATAGTGTCATAGACAAACATTTTACCCAACGTCGTCTTTGGAAGACAACCCATGCACGCCATATGACGAAGGTATCATTGATGACTGGCTAAATCAGTTCAGCTCCAGATCGTTGGATTTTCAAATGCAAAAAAAATCACAGGGATGAAATTTAGCCATGTTATGGCTACATCGCCACTTCCAATACTAGCATTGATAGAATCAACACGTTGGGAAAGAGGTGTAATGTTGTCTTGGAACATTTGATATCCAAAAATTGGCACCCTAATGTGTGCCAGAAGATCCCCACTGAATACAACAATACCAAACCAGATGACTGCTTGTTGGCATCTGGAAGGCCAAGTTTGGGCCGAACACCTAATTCACATCATACATCAGATTAAGTCCACATGTTGGTCGCAAGCTTAGTAGTACTGGCAGGCAACGATGATTGCAATCGGAATCAGTAAACCTGTAGTCAAATCAGCATCTATGTTAACAGTGAGAAATCAGTATACCATAGAAAAAAGCTGTAACTGTTGGTACAACAATCCAGTCAAGAGATAGGTCCTGTCCAAAGTTCTGGATGATTCGCCGCTCTTCAGGAGTCAGAAGTAGGATAGTACACAATAAGATTCTAACCTGAGGAGATGAAGTCTTATATTCACATCAATCAACAAGATACATGTCAAGGGTTACTGAAAATTTTCGCATGCAGCATCAGCTCGAAATCAATCTGTCATACGCTGTGCATAATATCAATCAATCCACCAGATCAGCTTCCGTTTTGAACCTCATTGGAAATCGGGTGCGAGGACTTTACAATTGGAAAGTGGAATGCAGACGAACTTTGGTTCCCGTGTTTTGAAAGCTACCGCTTTCTAGGCAATCGAAAGGAATCAAACATGAGCGGAGACGAACAAGAAAAGATACAACGCAATACAACGCAATCAAACAAAAAAAAGAAAGGAGTACATCCATCCGAGTCACCATCACCATCACCATCACCATCCACACGCCCTCTCCTCCGCGTCCTGTGGTGGAGGTCATATGAATACGACAAAGCAAGGATGATATGGTTTAGGGACGACGAGAGAATTTAGTTGCTGAAGTTCAATGAGGGATTAGATGAAGGAAAGGCACATCAAGTATCAAGCATGCTGCACCTATACCCCTGTGCAGTGTGTGTTTCTTTCCAACACCCATAATTCATGTTGTGGTATTACATATATCACACCATAAGTGCGCCATGGCCACAAATATCTCACACTTGCTTTGTTCACTCGCACATTGTCATGACTCAAATATATATACAGTACGATACTGAAAACACCCTCAGTCGCTTATATCACGGACTGAGGGTGAGCTAGATATATTTCTTACCTTTAACTACGATAACTAATTCTGTACCATAGACATAGACTAATTGTCTGTGACTATTATAGGTACAGATACAGTCGCTCATATCACGGACTGAGGACATAGACTAATTGTCTGTGACTATTCTAGGTTGTGCGGTATAGATTCTAATAGTTCATCGATAGATTGACCACCCTCGACCAGGCCATATACACGCCCGTCATGAGATATTTTTCAGTTGGTGCACAGCTCCTGCGGAAGTTGAGGTCATGTTCCCAACGCACGATGGAGAGGCTGTTAGTGGTCATTGAATCTCAGCAAGGATATCTGTTATCAGTAGCAAACGAGATGTTATTATTGATTGTTGAGAAGCGACATCACACAGACTACCTTTAGGATACGTTTCACATATTTCATTTTTTTTATCTTCACTAAAGTACTTTACATCATTCTTGCGCCGCCGCCGCCGCCACTTGTGGTGGCGGCAGTCTGTTTTCTGTTTGTTATCATTTACTCAAACCTTATTTTTTTCTTGCTGCAATGCACGCGGCCAAACACGGCATACCCTCAGTTGTTCTCTCCACACCGTCGAGACCTCTGAGGGTATGTGTTTTGGTGTTCTATTTTACTTACTCGTTACTTATCAATCCTTGTAGATATTAATATCTCTATTTGTATCTACAGGTTAATACAGTTGTTCTCTCCACAC
>JABCKQ010017533.1:0-20937 GCA_018857305.1 Termitomyces sp. T159_Od127 | reverse complement strand
CTAACCTGTTTCTGGGACCCTGCCCGACTTGCCTCACTTAGCGAGCCCAACGCTACCAGCCTTGTGACTGCCTACCCTGACACCACAAGGTACAATTTTGGGCGTCATCACCGTGCCCTCATCCGCTCCAATAATTCTGCCAGCTGAAGGGGCACCATCAAGTGCGCCAAATCTTCCCCCAGCCACTCAAAAGCCTCACCTGTGACCCTTGGTGCTGGAAGAGATGTCCACTGAGGGTCATACTGAAGCTGCACTAAGTAGCATTACAAACATATAATGAAAAAGAGAACTGACCCTTGCCTCTATCCGCTGCCTAGGCTCTCAGAACTCTGACTCGTCACCAGATGACATGTCCCAGCTAGCTGAGTGCCTGGCGCCCCATTCTAGCAACCACTTCCACTGAGGCAACCCCTTGCCCCAAGGCTGTGCTTGGTGGGTCGCTTCCACCTTGTTCTCCTTCTGGCACCGCCTTGCTGGCCTCTATGGCTGCAGCCAGGTGGCACACCTCCCCACCATCCTCCTCCTCATTTTTTGACTCAACCTCTGGGGTCACTACCATGGGTGACACCACACACGCCCTCTTCTTCCTCTTATCTGTTGGCAGCAAAGATGGGAAAGCCTTTTACTTGTCCTTGCTGTCCTCTCTTGCCTCCTTGTCTTGGTGCGTCAGCAGTGCCAAGCTCCTTCTGCTAATGGTGACTGCCTTGCCACTCACCTCTGCCTTCCTAGCCTTCTCCACAACAGACCATGCTCTCCTCATCAACACTGCCTGGTGGTAGGTCCTCTCCACTATAGGGTCAGGGGTGTCACTCTGCTTGCGAGTCTTAGTGCTGTCCAAGGTACAGGACCTCTTCATGGCCACACATCTGAAGCAAGGAGGGGCATCCATGGGGTACCAACACCCCTCTGAGTTATTGTCTGCCCAACACTTGTCACACTAAAAGAAAACCACCACATCAGCTAGTGCTAAGATGATAGAAAAGACACTTACCACCTCCTGTTTTTTCTTGAATGTTTGGCACATCACCAAGTCTAGCGTCACCTTGCCCTTGGTCTCCTTCAAGATGACCCTGGCCTCCACTCCTGTGTTCACTACTGCTTTTACTCACCTAGGAATCAGCAACCTTGCCAACTCCTTGTTGGTAAACTACAACTGGGTTGGCGCCTAGCACTAAGGGTTAGCTAAAGTGTAAGTATAGTTGAGTTTCAAACACTTCCCTCATACCTTGGAGTCTTTCATCCTCTGCGCTTGGAAGATGGTTTAGTGGGGGACGACTTCTTCACAGGCAACACTGGTCCCTTGGTGCCACCTGTGGAAGCTCTTAGCATTGCTGGCGCTGCTGCTCCCAGAGCAATGCCAGCTATACCCTTGGGTGTCCTCTTCTTAGCACCCTATTCCTCCTCTGGCCCTTGCCACAAGCCCTTGCCAGCACCTGTAGTCTCTTCCAGGCCCGGCCCTTCCTATGCCAACACCTCCAAATTACTAGCAATGCGCTGATGACGCCCAAAATTGCACCAAGTGGTGTCTGGGTAGGCAGTCACAAGGTGTATAGCATTGGGCTCGCTAATTGAGGTGAGCTAGGCAGGGTCCCAGAAAACAGGTTAGCGGAGGACAGTGGTAAGAAAGTAGTGAAGGTAAGCTTAGCATAGTCGCCAAGTGTAGTATGCCTGCCGCAGTTGCAAGGCACAAGAATTCTTAGTACACTGGTGTAGATCCAGTGGCAAGACAAAGAACACTGTACAAAAGTGCGCTTGGCATAGAGTAGACTTATAAGGGACTAGATTGAGCTCTGAAGCCTAAGCATAAGAGGTGACGGTGAAGGTAACTTGTTATTTTGCATGCTATAAGTACAGTATATATAGTAAAGTGTAGGCAAGGTCGCCGTTGGTGACCCTTGAGGTGCCAACATGGGGAACTAGTAAGTAAACAGTAGACCACAATCTTTTATATAGGAAAATTGTTGAGAAGCGACATCACACAGACTACCTTTAGGATACGTTTCACATATTTCATTTTTTTTATCTTCACTAAAGTACTTTACATCATTCTTGCGCCGCCGCCGCCGCCACTTGTGGTGGCGGCAGTCTGTTTTCTGTTTGTTATCATTTACTCAAACCTTATTTTTTTCTTGCTGCAATGCACGCGGCCAAACACGGCATACCCTCAGTTGTTCTCTCCACACCGTCGAGACCTCTGAGGGTATGTGTTTTGGTGTTCTATTTTACTTACTCGTTACTTATCAATCCTTGTAGATATTAATATCTCTATTTGTATCTACAGGTTAATACAGTTGTTCTCTCCACACTGTCGAGACCTCTGAGGATATTAATATCTCTATTTGTATCTACAAAAATGTCCATCAGCTCTTAGCGACGCCTAATAGCATCAGTCAAGCTGTCTGCCATGTCAAAAATGCCAAAAAGTAAGTATGGAATCGCCCAAATGTCAATATAGTGGAATGATGGCGGTTACTAGGGAATGGTGGCAACGCCGGTGAAACCTTGGAGTCAAGAAAATAAAGTTAATAAATCAGAAAATAAAGTAAATAAATCGAAAATAATGGTGAAAAATACGCCAAGAGTGGGCCAAAGGTTCAAGCCTCAGCTTTTGAAGGAGGTGGCCAGTAATCCATAGGGCGTGCTAACCACTAATTCATGTGGGTGTGCCAGGGAAATCATTAGTATGCCTTTTAATACAACCTGGGTCTTATCAGCGCTGACGCGCATCTGCCTCTAACTTCTTGGTGACCTCTTGCCAGAATTCGTCCTGGTGCCACAGGTCTTGCTCCATGAGGAGTGCAATCACAGCCTCCTTACTGCAAAGAGATAGGTCAGACCAAAGCTGAGTAAAAGAAAATCAGTATGGGAGACTTACTCTCTTGCTGCTAAACTTACCGCTATAGGCTCCTCACCTGCCAGCAAGGCCTCCAACTCTTCATTGAAGGACAGAGCAGCAGGCACCTAGAACCATTTGTCAGTGCAACACTTAGCAACAATACCATAAAAAAGCCTTACAAAATCATTGATGAACAGCACCAAGGTTGTCCCTATAACATGCCATGCACCACTCCAACAGCTCTCCATCCTGCTTCCACATGATCCCGTTCCTCCACTTCTGCTACAGGCGCATTATTCCTTTGACTTTGTTACAAGGTGCCTCTATGCCCAGGTCTTGAACTTGCACCACTAGCAGGTTGGCACAAGCAATGAAAGAAGAGATTGCCAGAAAAGCATCAGTGGGGAAAGTAGGAGCCAACATTGGAGAGGATGAATTTATTAAAGTACTAAAACAACTGCTAACCTTTTATACACCAAAACTTCACACAGGGACTATAAGCGCACAGACCCTCAACATGTGATCACTTGGAGTTGGCTGAGGACAGTCAATTTTTTAGTTGAGGAGAGATGATAAGCCCCAGTTTGTGTCAAAAGAAGTACTGATATAAATTTTGGCACAGGCTTGTGGACTAGTGGTCAGCATGCTCTTTGGTCTACCTAGTGCCCTCCCAAGGGGCCCAGGGTTCAAATCCCTGGACAAGCACTTTTCATATCTTGCTATTATCTTCTTTTGGACTATTTTACCTTACTTTCTTGACCCTGAGGTTTCACCAACCTTGCCACTGCACCCTAGCAACCACCATCATTTTACAACACTGAAATTGTGGTAATTTCATACCTACTTTTGACATCTTGACACAACAGACAGCTTGATTGGCACTGCTAGGCGTTGCCAAGGTCTGATTGATATTTTCTTATATAAAAGATTGTTGGTTATTGTTTACTTACCAAGTTTGCTGCTTTGGCAACCCTTGGTCACTAATGGCAACTTCACTTACAACTTATTATATATACTGTACTTATACATTGCCAATAACAAGTTACCTTCACCCTTCATCTCTTTTGCTTGGGCTTCAGAGCTCAATTTTGTCTATCTTAAGCCTATTCTATGCCAAGGTGCCATTGTATAGCACTTTGTCTCACCACTGGAAGTATGCTAGTGTCCTAGTTCACTATGCACCTTGCACCTATGGCAGGCTTCTAGTGCTTGGCAACTATGCTAAGCATCACCTCACCACTTCTTTGCTGCTACCCTCTGCTAATCTGTTTCTGGAACCCTGCCCGGTTCTCTTCAACTAGCGAGCCCAACACTATTCACCTTGTGATTGCCTACCCTGACACCACTTGGTATAATTTTGGGTGTCATCACCAGATCCAGATCAAGTATCTTGGGCTGATCATCTCACATGGAGCAGCTGAGATGGACTCAGTGAAGGTGGCAGATGTGGCAGAGTGGTGAGAGCCAAAGAATAAGAAGGAAGTGCAGGCCTTTTTTGGCTTCACTAACTTCTGCTGGAGGTTCATTCAGAACTTCTCCCATTATGCCTGCCCCTGTTTGACTCCACTGCAAAGGACACTGCCTAGCACTGGGGGCCCCCAAAGCAGATTGCCTTCAATGCTCTCAAGCATGCAGTCACCTCTAGACCCATCTTTCTTTTCCCAGATGACAACTCTGCCTCTTATATAGAGGCCAACAGCTCCAACTTTGCCACTGAAACTGTTCTGTCACAACAGTCCTGAATGATGGAAAGTGGTATTCAGTGGCCTTCTATTCTAAAAGCTTGAATGCTGTAGAGCACAACTACAAGATCCATAACAAGGATACTTGACATCATCTGAGCCTTGAAAGAATGGTGGCACTTTCTGAAGAGTGTACAGCAGACAGATCACAAGAACCTGGAGTACTTTTGAACAGCCAAGAAGCTCAATTGTCAACAGGCTTGGTGGTTCCTTTATTTGACCAACTTTGACTTTTCACTGCACCACAAACTTCATGGAGAACCTGATGCTCTATTTCAAAGAGTGGGCCACAGCATGAGAGGAAATGACAAGAGCAATATTGTCTCCTCCAGCCAGAGTTGTTTACAATCCAGGCCATGGATGGTTTGGCCATTCAGGAGCAGAGGTTAACATCCTCCAGAACATTCAGCATAGAAACCAGGATGGCAGACATGAAGATCTTGTTGCTAAAGCGGCCATGGCTCTAAAGTCTGGACATACTACTGGTGCCAAGTGAATCACACAAGATTGTTCTATCTGTAGCCATCAGCTACACTTCACTTCAGTGATGCAACACTATGCAAATTCAAATGACCACAATAACTGTTTATTTGTAGCTATAAGGGTGACCTCCAGGAGTTGCAACTCAATCACACAACTAGCAAAGGGAAATTTGAAGTTATATTAGGAATAATAATCAACAATACAATGGTAACTAATCACCTAGCAGAGAAAATCCAAAGAGAACAAGTCTAAGAATGCCCGCTACTTGGTGTGGCACATCAGCGGGCGGTGGAGGCATGAAAACAACTGTATAGGTGACCAAAGCTAACCTTAACCTTGGATAATGCTTGAATGGGAAGTGCAGGAAGTTTTGGGGGTTTCTTAAAAAGGAAATGATCTCTGAAGGTCTAGAGCAAGCCCTGGGAGTCCCAGAGAGTGGTGCAAGAGGTGGGCTGAAGTGTAGCAGAGTGAATCAAAGAGAAGGCAGTGTAGACCAAAAATGGAAGTTGTCAGTGGAGTTCCATTTTTGGTTTACACTGACTTCTCCTTGAGGTACTTCTCTACACTCTGGCCCACCTCCTGCACCACTCCCCAGGACCCCCAGGGCTCACTTTAGACTTCCAGAGATCTTCAGAGATTTTCAAAGATCACTTTCTTTTTGGGAAACCTTCAAAACTTCCTGTTTGAGCATTATCTAAGGTTAAGGTTAGCTCTGGTCAACTATACAGTTGTTCTCATGCCTCTGCAGCCTGCTGATGCACTGCACCAGGCAGCAGGGATCCTTAGACTTGTTCTCTTTGGATTCCTCTCTGCCAGATGATTAGTTACCATTGTATTGTCAATTATCATTTCTAATATAACTTTGGATTCCCCTCTGCCAGTTGTATGTCTGAGCTGCAACTCCTGGAGGTCGCCCTTACACACTCAATCATATGATAATTGAATACAAGAAGATCAGAAAAACCTTGACATCCTATCAGTAAAGATTCATGATGCCTTCTTTGAATATCATCTATCAACACACAAAGCAGACACTTTTTTGAAGGCAATGAGATCATTGTCAAGAAGACAAACCACATAATAAATGCAGAGCAGTTTGTGTCATACCTCCAGAGCAAAAATGATCATTTCTCCTTATGTCAAGAGCTGTAGCTATGCAAAGATGGCAACCCACTGACACAACACTTCTTCATGCAAAGACTCAAACAGTTGTTTTCACCAACATAGCTAGCCAGTCAATTAGAACTGGAGGTGCTACATTTCTGGCAGAAGCTGGAGTAGCACTCCACTTAATACAAGCCACTGGCCATTGGATTTCCAACACTTTCCTTTGCTTTGTCAGAAAAAATCTGCTATTGATTCATATGCTTGCACAGAGAGACCACACCTTGGACAACTTGTATTTTTTCAAAAAAATATATCCTTTCTTCTATGAACTTGACACTCTTCACTCATAGTTATCCTTTTTTTCAAGCCATGGACTTGACACACTTTCTCCATGGACTTGACTCCCCTCCTTTCTTCCAGGCCATGGACTTCTTATCATCTCTTATAGATAATGTACTATAGACTTCCAACCTCTATCATTGGTATTTCACTATCCCTTACTGTGCTTCATCCACAGCTTCCTCTAGCCATTACTTCTATTGTACCTCAACTTTTATAGCTCTTTAGCTGTAACATTCTGGGGCTTAATACATCCTAATCAAGCATGAGACTGGCCACAAGACCCTTCTGAAGAGCTTGGTAGGTGAGCATGGTAAACTTATGCTAAGGTACCTCACAATTAACTCACATTTTGGAGTGCTATTTACTAGTATGGCTTCACATTACCCACCTACCATGCTATATTGTAACTATATATACTGTAACATTCCAGGGCTGAATACATCCTAACCAAGCATGGGACTAGCTGCAGAGCTCTCCTGAAGAGCTCAGTGCTTTTCTCCATCACTAAACTTGCTGTGGAACCAGTCATTGGACCAGAAAAATAGCATAAAAAATCTTCTTGGTGACCACCGCAGGACTCGAACCTGCAACCTTTTGGTGCCGTTTAGCAATCGAAGCCAAACGCGCTACCATTGCGCCAGGTAGCCTTGCATTTTGTCAGGGGTAATATGCTATCAACCTCAGACATGCATCCGTCGTCCGTAGTAATGATGGGATCTGATCATGGACGCCAAGAACCAGGCTTCCTGCCTCGATACACTAAGCCACCATGGCGCTCAACTGGACAATGCTTAGCCCAAACCGTTCACCGGTCCCCCTTCCAGACGAAATGACTATTACTACCGTTGACACAGGAGTAGATCTCTTACTGATGATACCCGATTCAGTACCCACAGGCAACGATACTGCGGGGGGATCTGGAGGAACCAGGAAGCTCAAGGCTCTAGGAAAGATGTGGCTCACTGATAAACGAGTATGTGTTCTCTCTTTCTTAGGAAGTCTCTGACTCGACCTTTTGTACCCCGTCTATATCATCTCTTAACGCTTGCCACAGTTGATCTTCACAAGCGACTCGTCAAACGCCTCCTTCGATTCACTCTCCGTCCCGCTCCACTCCATCCTCTCGACTAAATTTGAGCAACCCACCTTCGGTTCGAATTACCTCTCGTTTGAGATCAAACCCTCCGCAGAAGGCGGGTTGAACTCCGGTACAAGAGCAGAAATGCGCTTCAAAGACCGGGCTATGTTTGAGTTCGTCAGTCTCCTTGAGAAGACGCGTGAGCGTGCAATATATATGAAGCGTAGGTCTGCTGAGGAGGAGGATGGACTACGTACGTATCGATTCGTCACTACCGCCGGTACCATCTCAAGCTGACTCTTGATCACTCTAGCCACGTATACTTCCCGTGCGGAATCGTCCTCTGTTTCTCTTTCCATGGAAACGCCGAATGATGATCCTCCGGGATATAATGCTTAACACAAGACAAGGACAATTTTGTAATACCAGTTTTCATCAGTTGTTTCAGATACGGACATTGGCATGGATGTACCTTCTATGAATGTAACAATGAAGTAGAGCATACAAACGCAACCGTCCTTCTCTACCCTAATCATGTTAAACTTTTCACCTGAGATGCCCATTGAACTGAAGCACAAGAGTGAGCAAAAGACATCGCCCACCGAATCGAGCGACAGTGAGGCAATCCCTGATACCCATCATCTACCGTTTGTTGCCGCGCTGCCAATTCAACACACGATAGCAGGTTTCGCTGGATTGAAGCATCAAGATTCCCATTATAGTTAGTCTAGGTAGGAAAGTTCTTTTTTGTCAGTCTTCAAGCTTAGTAGTCACAACGTTCAAAGAGGTCATCGACAAAGTACAGTGGTCTGGTTGAGACAAGATCAAGATCGAGCGCTAAATCAATCCGAGTTAGGAACAAGCGCGCACAAGATCTAGAGTAAGTTATTTGTGAGATATCGCGAACCACTTTGTATTCCCGGACCGCCTGTGTACCTTGGAAACGTTCATCTTCCACTCAACTCTCTTCCTCTGCGCTTCTACCAGGGTACCACGTTCACAGTCCACTATCGGAGCGAAACGTCTCATAACTCTCCGTGACCAGCGCTGCTCTGACATCTTTAAAACACGATCATTCCAAGTTTTTTTATGATGAAAATGGATCTCCGTAAGTAGAAGCATTTCTGGTAAGTAAGTAGACGAGAAACATCAGGGAGAGCATAGCAAATGTCCATCCTGCCTTCGCATTAAGTATTCCCGTACCCGCGGGCCATTCGCAGAAAAAGTTCCTATCGTAATTGCTTGCTTTAAGAGCAGTGTCTCGACACCTCCCTGGAGATGGAAGGCAGGGGATTTGAAATCAAACCAGTTGATCACATACTAATGTGCATGGATGTCAACCACGTATCGACGAAGGACAATCAGCGTTAACTCACTTCGACCGAGAAGGGAGGAAAATCGGAAGTAGACAGGAGACTCTTTGACAAATGAATTTCACCTTCGAAGGCACGAATTTCTGGCCCCTCGGGAGAAGTCTCTGTGATGAAAGGCCGCCATACTGCACGTTTAATTGTGGTTGTTTGAGTTATTGTCTTGCCTTGTGTCCCCCTCAAGCGGTATTTGACTCGTCGCTGGAGAGTAATCTTGATTGCATTGCTATCAGCCAAGGCGTCTAATCCCACTTCGTTGTTGCTTTGTAGAGAAAGCCAACAAGGAATCACGGAGCCTCGGACGTAGCATATCTTGAGGTATTTCGAGTCAGTAGTTACAACCAGTATATATCACCCTCGACGTACGGGATCTGCTAAAGAGAGCTTTGATATATGAGCAGGACATCTCACAATGACAATGCGTAGACCCACTTGGCATTCTACTTGTACAGATTGCTGGCTATGTGATATCGTCACAGCTGGAAATGTCATCCATCCTGCAGGATCTTCTAAAGGACTTGACAGTGGTCTTGCATCGCGATATGAGATCTGCCTAAGAAAAGATGGAGGATCCGGGATGATTGTCGGGGTATATATGATGGGGACCATGATACTCGAAGCGAATGAGAACTCAATTTTCGTGGGGTCCAAATAGTGATGCTCACTTTTTGTCTGGTCGTAACGCACCGCGTCCTATGTGCAAGAACAGTCTGTATTCAACACTAGCAGGAATTCCGCGTTCGAAAAAGGACTGCGGGGTACGATAGGATTTCTTTCTCGCTGATGCAGGGTCATCGGAATAGTCAAAAGTCACAGGGAACGGCAAGGAGAAAGGCCAGGTATATTCTCCCGCGTCTAAGCTCCCTTCGTGTTTTATGTTTTGCGTCGAGGAAGCATGTCGTGGGTTACCATACGCCTTAGACCATACAGTATGCGTTTTATCCAAAAACGTGTAACATCCTTCGTTCGTGCCTGAAGTGACAATGCAACCTTTAATCTAGAAGAAATGTCAGCTTTCAAAAAGCAATCGAAGACGCCTTATTCAATTACTGAGATTGTGATGGAAGAGATGTACGTTGAAGAGGCAAGGTCTAATAATATCGAACCTGCGATATTATCACCACCGACAAATGCTGGTATCTTGGAAGACGATACAGCCCTACTAATACATTTTAACTGAACCCACGAAGCACCACCATTTCGAAGGTCAAAAGAGTGTTCCGTCTTCAAAGGGCGAGATGTGCGGCAACCTTGTATCGGTCTTCCATGCAGGGCAAACACAGCTGAATAACGCGGAGAGTTCGAGTAGGGAGGTATCTCTTCCCCTTCATGGGACTCAAAAATCTGTGACGCAGATGAGCCTTGACTGCTGGACTCTGCATAGGTCGGAGGAGCGTCCAAGTCAGCCTGAATGACCATTAGGATGGAATGTTATGGTTGATAGTTGGTTGTAGTGAAATGAGGACTAGTCTTTTGTTACGATAGCATTCCAATCTGAATTTACAGGTATGCACTTCAGGTAATCTGCAAATTGTGGGACGTTCTGACAATACTATTTCAGGCTTCTCTATGCCATTCGTGGAAAAGAAGACGAAGCTTTCTATTGTCTGGAGGGCCAAAGATGATGTGTACCGTAGATGCCGATCGTCAGGAAGAGCATTATTGTGGAACAAATGCAGCAAACGAACAATAGAAACCGAAAGAGACAAGCCGTGACAAAAGAAAAGAGCACGTGCCAGCGTGTTTTCTTTTTGGACACCCACGCTGCTGCCACATACTACTGTAAAAAGGAAGTACACCGATACAAGACAGCAAACGAAAATATATACACAAGGGATACGGATAGGCAATCGCAGTGGCTGAGACATCTCACCACCCCAACAGGGACCAGTCATCGTGTTGATCGACCTCGACGTCGTGTTGCAGAATAGTCAGCATCCTCTTGCGCCTTTCTTTTTGTTCCACGCTTCATCCGAGGCCCTTCAACACTATCTTCATCATCTTCCTCTTTCTCCTCGCTTTCCACATCGTTCTGTGTTGTTCGTGTATTCGGCCTCTTTGCGGGCTTAGATTTTGGCACAGCAGCTGCTGATTTCGCTGGCCTTTTCCCCTTCACTTTAACATTCATTTCTTCCCAACCACCTTTTTCTGCCAATGCAACTATAGTCTTCCAAGCGCTTTCTTCCACCCGCTGGACACTAAGTCGGCCCCTTCCGACGAGGTCCATAGCTGCGCTTCATCGTCAGTCATACGATGAGGTGGAGGATGGAAGTCGACCTTTCAACGCCTTCAATCCATCTTCTCGAATGTAGTCAATCTCAGGGGGTAATTCATCCTTGTCGCTAAGGAAACGCAAAAGGGCGAGTGGGACGAAATGTGTGGCCCTTGATACAAAAGTCACGTCGACCATGAACCATTTTGGATCGTCCTTTTTCGTTTTCTGGTTTCTTAGTCAATCTTCTGTAATAGTGACAAACACTTCTTGAGGCATACCACGTCGTAATACGGGTGTGATCTATGTGGTTCATATATTCAGTCAGACTAGGTCGCAGTGATGGTGATTTAAGGGTATTTACGCGTCCCAAGCCGTGTCTAAGCGCGTCAAAAGATCGAATTGTCAGGCCGAAATTGAGAACGAGATTTGATAAAGTACACCAACAGTCTGGATACGCTTCCTTGGAGACCTAGGGGCCAAAATGAGGAGAGAAATTACAGCGCGCAGTGCCAACACTCACTTCCGCAAACGCTGCGATACCTGAAGACAGAGAGTATTCAAGGTTGGTCACGAACCTTCGTTGTCTAGAGAATCGATACCTGGATTTTTGCAGTTCGAATGGTAGAATAGAGCCTGTCAATTATAATAGTTGATGACATGGAAGACTCGATGACGTTCAACACACCTTGTCTCCAATTTTCATCTCTCTCATCAAATTCCTGGCCTCATAATTGCGCACACCCTCCCAAGGAGATGTATTGACAGATTCAAAATCGTCCACGCTAAACTTGCTTGGTTCGTATCAGACCTGGACAGAGGTCGTCTGAAAATGCAGTTCGGGCCCACCTTCACATCTTTGCCCTTCACTACGCGTGAGTCAGGCTCTGCTTTGAGCAGCCAGTATTTCGTAGGAACCATGGAAGAGATTGAGGGAGTAGATAGATTCAGTTTAAATCTGAGGGACTGAACATACTGAAGTCTGACCGAAATTGGCAATGGTCCAAACATTGATAATTGCTTACAGCATGGTGACGCGGACGAAGCGCGACACCACCAACCAACACGAACATAAAAGCTTTCATCCTCCCTTACGGACAAGTTATTCTTTATACGCCAAATTGTACGGAATTCGCCACATCATGGACTTTCATAATGACAGATAACTGACTGACGATAAACTGGCTTCGATATTCGACGCGGCATGGCGCAATCGCTGATCTCTTTGGACGCCTACATAATACTTGTGCTCCTGATAATCTTTTCAAACCACCAGGACAAAAAATAGTCCTGCACGAAAGCCTGTGTGACCTTGAGCTTCACTGTAAAAATTGTCTACACGTCCCTCAGATTGACAGATATGTATCCCTTCTGTGACAATCTATCTTTGAATCTCACATAGAGATGATTCTCACATGGGCTGTAACATATGGAACTGTCGCTATTCGGCCAAAGGTTTACCCACAGTCGTAATTCAAGCAAGAATTGCCATTGGGAGTCGTAGACGTTTCATTTGTTCGGACACTGAACCATATCCACATGTTAGTTAATGAGTTGGACTAATTCAGGCGAGGGCGCTGTGGACCGCGATGGACCGTCGAACTCTGCGGAACGGTCAAGTCGGACCTGTCGACTACGCTCATCTCCTTGGGACCATAGTAGGTTTCCCTTCCGAATGATAGTCATCTCCATTTTACCGCATAGTAGGTGCTGTCATGATACACACAGTTGTGCACACTCGTCCCCGGCGGAATCCAGTGCATGGCCACGGCTGCTTTGGATTTGTCACGATAGTGATAGATAGAAACGAACTGGTTCCATTTGTGCTCTTTGTGTTACTGCATCATCGCAAACTTGTGGAGAACCGAGACGAGTCATATGTGTCGTGCAAGTGTCGAGGAGTGCACACATCATTGGAATATTTTCGGACAATTCAACCCACAGACAACGGTGGATTCCAAAGGTGGAATTCTATAGTCCCGGATCTTGACATTACCATGAACAGCTATAGAGTCTGATCACCTCAGTGACTTCAGACCCTGAAGCCTTCAGTGCTTCGGCTTCAAATCACAATCCTTTAGGGAACGGAACAAGCTGTTTACATACGTCATTCATCGCTTTTCATAGCTTGAACCTCGAGAAAACCTCCCACTTTGCCACAGCGTGCAAGCCGGATGTAGTCGCTAAGGTATGATCTGGCGAAATCCCCGCCACCCGAAAACCTGCCAGTGCAAAAGATGTGAATTACGATTACCCTTATCAGGAAAGTCCGATCGACAGCGCAGATGGACAGGGATAAGGGCTGACTTTATTGAGCGATTATTTGCCTCACTGATAGATAGAGGAGGTGAGTTTCCCAACAGAGACTACATCGTACGTTGTCAAATATAACATCATCGTGCCATAACCCAAACCTGAACGATGATCAAGTGATTGTTAGGCGCAATCGAGATGTTCGAGTAGCCATAAGCATTGTAGTTGTTGAATGGTAGGAAATCGCGCTCAAACACGGGGGCACCCAGCTGCGAGAGTCACCAATTCTGAATCCAGAAGGAAACCCCCGTAACTAGCGTCGCAGGAGAGGGAATACCATGTGGCGGTGTGGTGGTGGAGGTCAATACGTTGCCGCTGTTAGTTACGAAGCGCATACTACATAGCATGTCCAACTCCTGTCGGGGATGTCGAGAGCAAGATCGTTGAAATTGTCCTGGAATCCCGTTTTTGGACTGTTCAAACTTTGGACAAATGATAGAACTATATATATTACGTACTAGTGGGCACAACTTGTCTCCTGTTTCAACATTGAGAGAATTCATGGGGTTCACAAATCGAGTCACCCCCGAGACTGCATACACTTATACATGTAAGGGACGAGTTACAAATGACAGGGCTGTGCAGTGGGTGTTGTGCTGTGAAAGAAACAAAGCCGCGGAGCTCAAAGTAGTGCCGATCCTTGTGCCATTTCTGTCTTACTATAGAACAGAACATTCCGTCCCTTTCTTCCAAGAGCTGTGTAATCACAACATCTTATAAAGACTCATTTGCCTCCAATCCAGCCAATAACACATCCCTACCATGTCCCAGAGCGGCACTGATACCAAATCCCGTGCCTTTACTGATGATGGAGACGGCAATGTCGTTGACCATCACGCTGGTCATGGTACGTCCTCAAAACACGACATCTCAGTGTGTGTCTCAAGGTTCATCTGCAGTGACGGATGATGCTCCGGCTCCAGCTGGTCCGCGCAGGACCGGTGGAGGAGGGATAGTAACAGTGCAGCCTTTGAAGCGAAGTGAGATGCAGGTGAGATCATCTAGTTCATATGCGTTTCATCTTTATATGTGATTTTAGCCCTCTTATGCCCAAGACCATGGTGTTGGAAATGTATGTGTGTTGAAGTATTGCCTGCGGCTCAAGAGACTCATTTGTTACAACCTGTAGGTCACCCATGGATTTTATGGGTCTATGCTGCAAACTCTGGGATCATGTGTGGGATTTCTGGGCGCCATTCCTTGCTGCCCCATGCCTAACCCCTTCCGTAACGTCCAACAAGGTCTTCATACCCGCGCTCAATCTCCACACTCTACAAACTGACAAACTCTCACACAGGATCCGTTGGTCTCGTTTCTCGTTTTGGCCAATTCTACAAATCCGTCGATCCTGGACTTGCCTATGTCAACGTGTGCACAGAGTCACTGCGGGTCGTGGATGTGAAAATCCAGATTAGTCCTATTGGTCGTCAGACCGTCATGTCTGTAGCATTTTCTCTCACGTTATCTGCCGACAGTCAGACTGACTCCCCATTAATCAGCACTCGTGATAACGTGAACGTTGAAATGTGTGTATCGTGACTAGCGTCAAAGCTTCTTATCTAAAGCTCATTATACTCATGACAGTGACTCTGTCATCTATTTTCAGATCACTAACCCATACCGGGCGGCGTTCGGTATAAGTGACTTGCGTCAGGCTCTGATCGAGCGCGCGCAGACGACACTGCGCCACGTTGTAGGTGCCCGCGCTGTGCAGAGTGTCGTCACCGAGCGCGAGGCGATCGCGTACGAGATCGCTGAGATCGTCGGTGACGTCGCTGACAAATGGGGTGTGGCAATCGAGGGAATTTTGATCAAGGATATTATCTTTAGCCCCGAGGTCGCCGCGTCGCTTTCCTCTGCTGCCCAGCAGAAGAGGATTGGAGAGTCGAAGGTTATCGCTGCACGTGCGGAAGTCGATGCCGCCAGGCTTATGCGCCAGGCAGCTGACATCTTGGCTTCACCTGCGGCTATGCAGATCCGGCAGCTCGAGGCTTGTAAGTTGCCAATTATCTGTCGGGTAGTGGAAAGTCTGACGCAGCCTCAGTGCAAACAATGGCCAAGTCATCTGGTAGCAAGGTTATCTTTGTCCCAATGCAGCTGCAGAGTGACGTCGTTGGCAAGCTCGCCAACCAGGCATCAGGTTCAGACGTTGGTGCTATCCTTCAGAGCGAAACAGACGAAGGCGGCGTCGGCTCTGTAAGCCGTGCTGGTATCTTGAACAGTATCGCTTCAGTCTGATCACGATGTCTGATCACGATATAAACCATATGTATACCCTTTATGGATATTCCCTCATCCCTGCTCCAGATTTAATATGTACTCATACCCTGTCTGGTTTTCTTTCTAATATCTGCTTATCTTTGACTTTTTGTTGTATCGTCCGTTGCACAACGATTTCTATCTAATTACGCCGACTTACGACATCCGATGTTATCCCGCTTGTACTTTGTTCGACAGTGAATCTATTTGATGACCATTTCTTGCGGGGCATCCTCTGAGAGGACTCAAGGGCGTCGGGATGGTTGAATGTATCTGTTAAGATAGGTTTCGGTATCCCTCCATATCCAAAGGTCGATCACATATCCTTATTTATTCTTTTTACTTACTAATATACAATTTTCGCCTCGACACACCTCAGTTGCTTACCATCATCTGTGGTTGCCTCTGAGGTGTGTATATTCAGAATATTACTACTCCCAACTCACATACTAACACATATCTACATAAATATATTTTTATTCTATCTATTAACAGTATTTTTTGCTGCTACCATTCGAAATCTGAAGTTGTCAAAGCCGTCAATGTAAGACAAAAGACGCATTTCAAATAACTGTCATTAACATAGTGAAACTGAATTAGACCTTAGGGCCCCCATGACAAAATTATAACTCTTACTTTGCTTCAACAAGAAATACAAGAAAAACGGATAACTGGTGGTTCTATAGATGATACTATTTTGAGGATAGATACATTATGTTCAGTACATAAAACAAGAAAAAACTGTTTATGATTTTGCAACTCTTGATCGGAGGCTTTTCTTTGCCCGTTTCCATGGCGTCAAGCTCCTATCTGGCACATGTTTCGCAGGAGAATCTACACCAGAGGCCATCTCCAGATCAGAAGCGCTGACTGAATCTTCATATCCCAGAACATTTTTTTGCGGTGATGTGTCCGCTGAAGTAGCCAGTGCTTTCCTTTTCGTAGTGCGTTCCTTTAAGGGTGATGACCCGATCGGGGAAAATGCATTGTCGGCGTATTCGAAGGACCTTTTACCATGCATACTTAACACCAGCGTTTTCAGGAGGACTTCGCGAGGTATGGACTCTGTAACGGCTTTGAACGTTGCAGTATTGAGCACGGCCACAGGAGGTCCCTTAATCCTCTTTCTGTGTAGAGTGGGTTCCGAAGGAAACGTTGCCACTACACGCAACAGTGAAAGTCGACCAGGAGGGCTATTTGGAAGAGCTTTGAAAGCATTCAAAGTACTTTCACGCAGGGTCTCACTCTGTAAAGCGATTTGTCTGTTATATCGGGCTTGAATCGAAGAACTCGAACGTACATCATCATTAAGGAACAAATTTTCTACAGAAAGTTGTTCAAATTCCGAGTATAGTTCGTCCGCGTTAAGCGGGGTTGTCGAACCTTGGCCTGAAATGCGCAACAGAACCCATACGTAGTCTCTGCGATGTCGTAGAACAAAAATCAAATCTGCTTTACAGCTAGGAGGACAAAGACAGAATGCTCCGTGGCGCTTGTGTTGCAACCAGGCAACAACGTCGCTTGGAGTAGATGCAGCATATCCAAGGGGAGGCGCCTCAGGCAAAAGGGCAGATGCGGTAACGACCATCTCCCGGATGATATCATGTTCATCCTTTTGCAGTATGACAAGTCGAGTAAAAGTTCTTCGGTCCATCATCAACCATGCAGGTGCAGACGGGACAGTGAAAATATGAGACAAGAGACTTTCACTTCCATCATTAAGTAGATACGCAAGATAGAGGGCGACGTAGCTTGCTGACGCATAGGTATCACCATTGGGCCATTTACCCTGAAAGTAGGAGCAAAAATTTTCAAACGAAGTCAATGACCGTGGCTCTTCTCCAGAATGTGATGCCTTTGAGAGCCACACGGCAGCAGCGATAGTTGGTCCAGGCTGATCCAATGATATCTCTGACATGTCCTTGTCCTTGAATTCGCCAACGCCCGAGCTTACGATATCAATTTTGCTGATGTCGAAGCATGCTGGGTGCTTTCCCGTAATGATGTACGTCATGATAACCTCATGTGTGGTCGACCGTACAAGAGGATAATCTGTCCATACGAGAACGAGTCTTGAATGAGCAATTATTAGAAGAAAAATGGTGGAAACAGGTCCTTGCCTTTGACAAGTGCTCCGATGTAGCTCAAGAAAGGGAAAGCCGTGCATGGCCCCTCTTCAGCGATGTGCTCCTTGGCATCAGATACAATGAAACCCGTGAGGTTTTCAATCCACTGGTCAAGGATGCCATGTGGATGTTTCAGCTTGTCTTCCAGCAAAATGACGATATATGAGGTCGTGAAACGATGTCTAGGGAAATGTGTCATAAATAATTGCTACAGAAAGTAGAGACTTACCTGGGCCTGCACCAGTCCCAGATGCGTCCAAATAAAGCTTGGCCTCGTGCCGACTCCGAAAAAGATGGTGGCAAAAATGGAAGGAGATACTGCTTTTGAGTTCCTTGATCATCAAATCCTCCCGTGTCTGAAGTCCATTTCCAGGAAGACCAATCCTGAGATGCACTCGGAAAGTACTCCCGAGGGATATGAGTACCCGCAACAACAAATGTGATGGGAACCTCAAGTAACGCAAGTCGGACTCTCCAGACGCGGATAATTTCCTCGAGCGCTGGATAAGGCCCGGTGTCACGATGCTCTGAGAACCAGATTTCTCGTATCGCCACGTTCGCTTCATCAATGGTAATGAAAAGTCCCTCTCTGATCACGGATTCAGGTAATAAGCCTTTGATATCAGTTAGAACAAGCTCTAGCTGCTTGTCTATAAAAGCGAGTGATTCCCATTCAAATGCGCGTAAGAGTTGCTCATGAGGGTCTTCTATGTCCAAAAGAGGGCTATGTAATTGAGCTAGAAGCCATCGACGTTTGTAAACCTTGTCCTCTATATTGACTTGTTTACAGGCTGCCATTAAAAAAGCTCTGAAGACATATAGATGTGCGAGGAGGACGGCTGAAAATCGGCGAAAGACGATCTCTCTATTCTCTGCTAAGATGGCCTCAAAGCCTAAGGAGGAAGACCTGGGAAGATACTTCACAAGATTCCCCTCACGATAAAGACGACCACTTAGTGTCAACTGAAGCGCACGAGCTTCTCCTGCATCACTGTGAGCTGTAATGTAGAGTCCCCAGTGTTGGCAAAGGCCCTCAAACAACAATCGTGTCTTTCCAGTCGCTGATGCGTTAACCAAAAATCTGCGTGAATGAACTCAGTGTCGTCATGCTTCATAAGTTTTTAAATTCCGAACGTGTTATGCCCACTGTGAAATAGCTTTCCAACGCGTTCATTCAGACATAAATTATTCTCAAAACTGCCTAGCTCATAGAAAAGCATCGAAGGCAATCTTTCTTCCTCAAGAAGAGATTTCAGATCTAATTTCCTGGTGTCAGACATGCTGTTTGAGAAATTCTGATCCAGCGTCCAAAGCGGTGTGTCTTCGTTCCCACTAACCAAATCGAGCATCTTGGGGGCAATTCGGTCGAGGATGAGAGGAATTTTCTCGGGCTCGGACAAAAGAGGGTCGATTTGTAAAGGACGAGCGAGTTCTATTATATTAGTGAGTAGTGTGATAGTGCGTACGAAGAGGTTTGCCTTACTGGCACATCTTTGCCAAAGATCATTCAGCTTTCGTGGCGTTTTCGCATTTTGTATACTCTCAAAGAGATCCAGGTTTCTATACAACAAACAAGCGAACGATTCAGGTGAGTTGAGGCCGAGTTCTGGATCGTCCTTGAATGAAGCGGGACATGATTTGAAAAGGAACCTTGCAGCAGCGTCGTAGTCATGAAGCTCTGTGATTGAGATCGTGTTGTCGTCCGTGGACATCGCTTGTCATGAATACCAAAAAGAACTCTTTATGAAGACCTGATGATTGCAAATAAGCGACACTGATCGAAATGGCTTCGACAAATTAGAAATTGCACACGGACCATGTGCTCAGCTTTCATACCTTGGAGCATACCTTGGAGAAACTCAAACTATGCTATGGCTGAGAAAAGAAAAAATTAATCTCTGATTTATGGGCAAGCATTCAATAGTCAATTTTCGGAACTTCTGATATACTCAAGTACCAAACGTTGCTATGGTGACTGGGTAGTCGTGACCAAGGATCAGTTCCTTGCTGCTTGTGCAAGAGACCGTCCTACATAGTTGGTTTAAACATTCATACTAGGCTTTGTATGCCTTGCGTGGATCACAACTGTAGCGACAACCCCTGCCTCCTTCCGTATTTAGTCACTCCTTATATTTCGACCCTCATATCTCTCGTATGGCAACAGCGACGACCAGCTTACTTTTGTCGGAAATAACCGTCCACAAAGTTGTACAAATAGTATAGGACCCCAAGGACTCCTTTCAACTAATCAGTGCATAATATTCATATTAAATAAGTTGTGACTTGCTTCTCATAATCGTTGCCGTGTTGACGACGACGGCAGTAGCTCCTCCTCAGTCATGGCTCGGAGGAACCAACACAAGCCCACTCCAAGTTTGTTCATAGTTCATCTAATCCACTAGCTCATACTCATCATATGGTATCAGAACCAACCGAGGAGCTTCACGGATGGATAAAGTACTACTGGAGAATGATCGTCGAACATGTTATGGACCATTTTGACAAGTCAAAATATGGCTTTAGGTATAAACTATTTTTTCTTACAATTTCTTATGCTCACAAGCAAGCTCAGTGTCTCATCTTTAAGGAGAGTGCGCTCAGAACTTGGGCTCAAGGAAACTCATCAACAACATGCCTCATCCGACACAATTGGGCCATTTGTTCAAGCAATATGGAAGTGTTTTCCCACCATGGGTGCTCGCTAAATGGTAACAGTGCTTTGCCAGGATTACAAGATCAAAGTAGCTGAGTGAGTCGCAATGTGCTACTACTAAGTTGGTGGTAATCTGACAGTGAACATAGAAAACTTCTTCTTGACTATTTCAACGAGACAGAACTTGAGGCTGTTCATCAACGCAAATATAAACGCTTTCGGCGCAAGTGATTCTGGGCAGCAGGTGTGATGGATATGTTGACGTGTGATCAGCATGACAAGTTGAAGCGGTTTGGCCTGTGGTTGCACATCAGTCTTGACTGTCAGGTTCCGCTGACCTTGGGGGCTCAGTCTACTGGGCAAATCCACCTTACGGCTATTCACCGTGTACAAACACAGAGCACCGGGAGTAGCGC
>JABCKQ010017532.1:0-21197 GCA_018857305.1 Termitomyces sp. T159_Od127 | reverse complement strand
GAGAAAAAGGTGTCAGAAATTGCAAAACATATTTCTGACACCTTTTTCTCAGGAAACACGCTACATTTCCTGAAGTGCCCCCTCCTGGGACAACGCCACCTCCAACAATGCCCAGTCCTGCTGCCAAACCGACTTCCACTCTGCTGCCTGTGCCACCTCCACTGCCTGCTCCTCCCTTGGTACCTCCCTCACCACCCTCGACTCTAGCTCCGCCACCTGGGCCTTCAGTGCTATCAACTCCGCCTCCTGCTCCCTCACCACTGCCAGCGCTACGTCCCGGTCCTGCCAAGCCCTGTTCTGATCTATCGTTGCAGCCATCAGCTCACTCTGTTGCCGCTCTGACTGCCCGTATGCCTCCTGCAGGTGCTAGCGCAACTCCATGGTCGACGCCAGCAGGCTCTGCTCCAAGGTTTCTTGAGGAAGGGGCTGGGGGCGCACCGAGGTTGGCAAAAAGATGTGGGGCCCCGGCAGACCCATCAACGACACGTCGCCCCAGGGCCTCTTGCTTGGGCCCACTTTGGGAGAAGGGGACGCCCACCGCTTGCCCCAGGCGACCGCTGAGGGCCTCTGCCTACCATGTGGCAGGCCCACTCTAATCACCACAGTCGGAGCTGGCTCCTCTTCCTCACTCTCGCTCAACTCCTCCAGCCTAGACTGACCCCCCCCTCCCCCTCTCCAAGACGTGAGGCCCCTTCTCTACCCATTGCTACCATCGCTGCACACGACCTCGAACCTCCCTCCATCTGCTCCTGCACCCACTCCAACGACCACCCCTGCTTGGCAGCCATGCATAACACCTGCCACAACCGCGACACGGAACACCTCTCATGCTTGGACCAGCACGATAGGCACACCGATGAGTCTCAGTGGGCCCCGGCCACCAGTGCCTTGAATTCGCAAACTGTCCTGCAGCGGGCACAAAACAGACACTGACCTTGTCAGTACATGTAGGCGAAGAGGGAAAAAGGACACTCACCGGCCCATAATGACGACACCAGGCCAACATCGGTGGGCCCCGGGGATGATCCACCACCAGAGCAAACTGGTTGGGCGTGACGTCTGCCTGAAGCACCTGATGAGCCTCAGGCACTGGGTGAAACACCCCCAGGGCCAGAGGGGGCTGCGACAGGCGAACCGGCAACACCAGCGTGGATTGCACCAGTTGATGCTTCATGATGACCTCCAGGACCATATGAGAGGGCCCTGCCACCAAAGAAGATACGCCTGCAACACGATACTTCAGTATGCACGAAGCACCGGGTGACAAAAGCTCATGACGCTGCCCCTCCACCTGCCAGCAATCCCAGCAATGCTTGAACAAGACCCAGCATTCCCCATAGGCAGCCCAGGCCCCAACATTGCTCTCGTTAGAAGGAGGGGGAGTAGGAGACAATGACAAAGAGGAGGACATGGAAGAGCAGTTGGAAAAATTTGGCAAAGTTTACTTTTCACTTTTATCTGTGTACAGGACTTCTTGATGGCCACCAGACTTCGACTTTGACACCAGAAGCAGCACAGCCACCCACAACTTCATGCATCTTGAGGGTCTCGACGCTGAAGGAGGGGTGATGTTACGACCCACTACCAATCCCCAGGACTTAGCCCCGGCTCCAGGACACTAACCCTCCCTAAAACAACCCCCATGACCACCCTGGGCCTGGACTGCTACCTGGCCAACCCCCTCGGCAGTCCTGGCTATCACCGCCCATCACCGCCACCAGCCACTGCCGCCTGCAGCATCCTCTTGGCCATCACCGCTGCGACCACCACATCAGTGCCAGCCTTGGCTATTACACCGCCCATAGCTGCTACATCAGCGCTGGCACTGGTGACACCCATCACCCCCGGCCCGCGCCAAGACCCCCATCACGCATCATGATCATGCATCACCACCGACCCAACCTCCACATGCCACGCCCCGCTCCCGCTCCCTCCTCACCGCCCCACCACCGCATGTCTCTGTGTTCCCAGTATGAGACCTCCACACCATGCGACATGTCTCAACCTCATCCTGCCCCACGCAGCCCCCAGGTCTCACCCCAAGCCCTGGTGCCACAACCTGCCACTGGAGCCTGGGCCTGAGCCCCGGGGCCTACCTACTGCATAGTATATAAGTCATAGAGTAGTAAGTAGTATGCTAGTCTTGATATTACCATAGCCCCGTACTGTTTCATTGTGTTCTCGTCTCTATCTTGTTTTCTCGTGCGTCCCAGTCTCATCATTTCTACTTGTTTCTTTTTCTTATTGTACTCGCCTTGTATCGTCTCCCTGCCTCATCTCTATTCATCTCGTACTCTAATCCATTCTACTTTGCTTCTTCTCTCCCTCTCTAATCTAAGTTCTCTTGGCTCTTCTGTCTCCGACTCCTCATCTCAGCTTAATCTGTTTCCTTTCCCTTTATCTTATCTCGACCCTTTCCCCTTTTGGCCCACTTGAGTTTCACGTCTCTGATTCCATCCCCAAGACTCGCTAAGTCCCCATGCCCATTATCTCTTTGAACCCTGGGACTCGCTCACACACCAGCACTCGCTCGTTCCACCCTCTCGTACCCCCAGGACCCGTGCCTACCCCCAGCACTCGTCCTCCACCCTCCCTGGCACTTGCCCACTCGCCAGCGCTACCGGCACTCCCCTACATACCGCTCCCGCCCTGCTTTGGTCTCTTACGCCTCACGCCCTACCGGTGCTCTGTGTCTGTGGACATGGTGATCACCACGTAAGGTATTTGCCCAGTGGACTGAGCCCCCATGGTCAGCGGAACCTGACATTGCCCACCCACAGCCACCACATCAGCACCTACCCTGGCAACCTCCAGTGCTTTCCAAGGCTTCTCTCAGCTTCCACCAAATGCCCATCATGCATCACAACCATGCATCACCTCTGATCTGATCTCCATGCTCCACACTCCTCCTTGCTCACTTCCTTGTTTCCTCAACATTCCATGCCTCCCATATTTTGAAAGAAAGACCCTTCCTTTGAGAGCTTCCTTTGTGCCACACAACTTACGTTAACACTCACTACTGCCTTGCACAATCCCTGGGCTTCATTGCAAGTGTAGTATCTAGTACTCTAGTCTTGATATTGTTGCTGCCTTTTGTCCATATTTCTATTTGTTTTGTTTTGTATCTCATGTCCTAGTTTCCCACTTTCAGCTCTGATTCATTTCTTCTCATTTTGTACTCATCTTGTATCATCTTGTATCTCTCATCTCTACTCATCTCGCACTCTATCCAGTCTATTTCTCTGCTTCCTTCTCTCTCCACCTCAAGTCTCTAAGTTTCTCTCTCTCTCTTATTTCTACCCTTAGTCCTGTTTCATCTCTCACCTATCTCTCATCTTAACTCCTTCTTTTTTTGGCTTGGTCAGATCCCCATGCCCTTGTCTCTGATCCTGGGACTTGCTAAGCAACCTCTGCTTACCTTGGTCTCTCAATCTCTGGCCCTGGGACTCACTATTCCCTTTGGCACTCATCTTTCAACCCTTCTCCATATTCCAACTTGCCACCATTTGCATCCCTAGTCCCACTCCTGATCTTACACACCCTGTGCTCCTTGACAGTACATGCTGTGCATGTAGACATTGTGTTTGCCATGTGTAAGGATTCACTCAGTGGTCTGAGCCTCTGTAGTTAGTGGAACCTGACACTGGCCACAAAATCAGAATCAATTTGAGAACAGATTGAGACTGCCACCTATATCAATTGAGAAATTGCTAAAAGGAAGCAAGCAACTGATTAACTTACTGGCTGAATAAAAGGATAGATATGCGGAAGATAAACTATTCAGGAAGATAATTAAAGATTTCAAAGCATATGAGAACTTGAAATGTGAATATGGTCTGATTTACCTCAAAACAGCTACCAAGAAAACTATATGCATCTCAGCAGTTATAGTGAATGAAAGGAGTGTTTGCAATATAGTTACTTTGAGGCACATTCTTTATTAGCCCATTTAGGACATAAAAAGACCTACACATACCTTTATAATGTATCATAGTGGAAAACCATGAAAAAGGATTACAAAAATTCTGTGAAACATGCACAACCTATATATGCAGTAAACCAAACAATCAACAACTATATGGACTCCTCAACCCTCTTAGATTACCTACCCAACCTTGGGAGGTAATAGACATCAATTTCTTGAGACCTCTGCCTGAGTTGAAGGACTAAAACAGCATGTATGATATGATAACAGTAATTATTGACTTATTATTGGGAATGGTACACATTGTACCAAGCTTTATGTAGTATACTGTGTAAAATGTTGCTGAACTGGTATCCAGTGAAGTATACAAACATCATGGATTACCAAGAGTAATTGTCAGTGACAAAGACTCTTATTTTAAAAGTATTTTTTGGATTCACCTCAATTCATTAATTGGAACACAACTTTGAATGTCATCCCCATACCACCCTGTTAGACGCCGATGATGCGGGATCACCGTAAGTGCCACAACTCCAAGACCGAGAGGGTCAATAGATTATATTTTCATTCTTAATATTAATTACTGTCACCCCTAGACTCGAACATATATATATGATATACCTACAGTGCATACACCCTCAGTCAAATATACGATGACTGAGTGTGAGTAACTATACGTATTTCACTATACAAAATCACTGGACTTACAACCTACCTTAGTGCATGTACTTACTCATGTATTATCTAGGTAGGAGTCTCAGTCAAATATACGACGACTGAGGTGCACGTACTTACTCATGTATTATCTAGGTCCTAAATTGTAACACACCCTGAATTGGATGGTTCTACAGAAAGAGCCAACAGAACCATCATGCAGATGATCCATCAATGTATAAAGCCTACCAAGAGAGATTGGGTCATTAAATTGTCTGCAGTTAAATTTGTAATCAACTCATCACAATTGGAATCAACAGGATACTCACCTTTTTGCCTGAACTTTGGTCAGATACCATGCCCAATGATTTGAAGAAATGCTCCTAAATCAGAATTCCTGAGTATTCATGTGTTTACTCAAAGATTGCACCTTGCTGTCATGGCAGCATATGATAGCATTATTGGTGCTCGTGTTAAACAAACATGGGATGCAAACTATAAGAAGAGATTGTACCTTTTATGGTGGATGATTTAGTCTATGTCTCAACTAAAAACATGAGTTTTCTAAAGGGACTCACTCAAAAGTTTATACATAAGTTTATCCTATCATGGACAACTACAAAAACAATTCATGTCAGGTGGAATCATCAGCCAACATGAAGCACAAAGGAATACACAATGTGTTCCATGTGTCTCTACTTAGAATTCATGAGCCAAATGATGACAAATTGTTTCCCAGCCACTTGGATAAACAGATTGATGCAAACAAATGGGCAGCAGATAGAATTGTGATGCACAAGAGTACTCACACCAAGGCTATATTTTGAGGTCTTATAGAAGGCTTATAATAAAACCTGGATGAGCTATAAGCAAGTAGCCCCTTACTTTGACTTGTTGGAGGTAGACAGTATATTCAAGCTTTAGAAGAGTATGGACATACCACTTCCTGATGATCCACAGACCTTTTTAGGAACAAACAAATCGAGACCACTTAAAAGTGAGAAAGGACCTAGATGTGAATTCTTACCAACCTGTTAAAGGACTCTCATTTTGGTTTACACTGACTTCTACTTGCTCTGCCCCTCTGCACTTCAATCTGCCCCTGTCAGGTTCCACTGACCATGGGGGCTCAGTCCACTGGGTGAATACCTTACATGGTGTGCACAGTGTCCACAGACACAGCGTACTGGTAAGAGCATGAGGCGTAGGAGACTGAAGTGGGGCCAGGGGTGTGAGCGAGGGATCACTGGTAATGCTAGGCTGGAGGATGAGTGCTGGGGAGGGGTGGAGGACAAATGCTGGGGGGTAGGCACAAGTCTCGGGAGTGCAAGAGAAGGGAGTATCAGGTTCTGCTGACCACAGGGGCTCAGTCCACTGAGCGAGTACCTTACATGGTGATCACTGTGTCCACAGATGCAGAGTACTGGTAGGGGCGCAAAGTGTAGGAGACCAAAGCGGGGTGGAAGAGGTATGTAGAGGAGTGCCAGTGATGCTGGAGGTGGGGGCAAGTGCCAGGGTTGGTGGAGGACAAGTGCTGGGAGTTAGTCGTGAGTCCCAAGGATACAGGGGGGCAGAATGAGCGAGCGCCGGTGCACGAGCAAGTTCCAGAGTTCAATGAGATGATGAGCATGGGGACTTAGCGAGTCCCAGAGATGGAAACGGAGGAGTGGAGATTAAGCGAGCCAAAAGGGGAAAGGGTCAAGATAAGATAAGGAGAAAGGAAACAGAACAAGTCGAGGCCAGAACCAGAGACAGAAAAGACAAGAGAACTTAGGACTGACAGAGGGATGAGGAGCAAAGCAGAGTGTAATTAGGGTAGAAGACAAATAGAAGCGACAAAAGGAGCAGATATGAGGCAAGTATGGTAAGAAATGAAGCAAAGTGGAAATAAAGAGACCAGAATGTGCAAGAATATGAGACAGAGACAAACACAACAAAACAATATGGGAGTTATGGTAATATCAAGACTACTATTCTACAACTTATATACTGCACAGTAGGTAGGCCCTGGGGCTCAAGCCCGGGTTCCAGTGATGGATCATGGCACTGGGGCTTGGAATGAGACTTGGAGATCATGTGGAACAGTGGTGGGAGTTGAGACATGTCACGTGGCATGGAGGTCCTGCACTGGGAACGCAGAGACACATGGCGGCAAGGCGGTGAGGAGGGGAGTAGGAGCGAGGCATGGCATGTGGTGATCAGGTCTGCAGTGATGTGTGATCGAGATGCGTGATGGAGGTCTCAGCATGGGAGCGTCAGGTACTGCTGGTGCCAGCACTGATGTGGTGGTCATGAGCTGTGTGATAGCCAGGGCTGGTGCTGATGTGATGGTCATGGCAGTGATGGCCGGTGGGATACCGGTGGTGGCAGTGGCTGGTGGCGGTGACAGGCAGTGATGGCTGGGGGTTGCTGCAGTGGTTTGCCAGGTAGTGCTCCAGGCCTGGGATGGTCATGGGGGTGGTTTTGAGGGGGTTGGAGTCCCAGGGGTCGGTAGCAGGTCATGACAAAGAGCAAGCAAGCATTGGTGCGCAAGCGAGTCCTGGGAATTAATGAGTAACAAGCTAGGGCGAGAGCAGGGACTTGGCGAGTCCCAGGGATGGAAGTGAGAGGTGCAGAGATCAACAAGCCAAAAGGGGAAAGAGTCGAGATAAGATAAAGGGAAGGGAAAATGGAACGAGTCAAGACTTGAGGTGAGAGACAAGAGAGGAAAGAGGACTTAGAGGTGGAAAGCGAGAGAAAGAGTAAAGCAGAGATTGAATTAGAGTGGGAGACAAGTAGAGATGATGAGTAGGAGAAGATACAAGATGAGTACAATATGAGGTGAAACAGAGTCAAAAAGCAGAGACCAGAACATGCAAGACTACAAGACAGAGGCGAGACACGAAGAAACAATATGAGAGGTACAGCAATATCAAGACTAGAGTACTACTTACTACTTTATGACTTATATACTGTGCGGTAAGTAAGCCCCAGGGCTTGAACCTGGGTCCTGGTGGCAAGTCATGGTGCTGGGGCTCAGGGTGAGACCTGGAGATTGCGCAAGGCAGCAGTAGAGGTTGAGACATGTAGCACAGTGTGGGAGGTCTACTCCTTGGAGCCTCTGAGGCTCACTCTAGACCTTCAGAAATCTCCAGAGATTTTCGAGGGTCATTTCCTTCTTTAGGCAACCTCCAGAACATCTCACAATTCCCAGTCAAATGTTGTTTAAGGTTCAGGATTAGCTCCAGTCATCCTGTACAGTTGTTCACATGCCTCTGCCACCTGTGGATGCACTGCACCGAGCAGCAGGGATCTTTAGACTCATTCTCTTTGTATTCCCCTCTACTAAATGATTAATTACTATTGTACTATTGATCATTGTTCCTAATATAACTTTGGATTCCCCTCTGCCAGTTGTGTGACTAAGCTGCAACTTCCAGAGATTGCCCTTACACAACCCCATTTTCTCTCTTCAAATCTCTGTAATTGGCATCTCTCTCTCATCTCTGTCTATGCTGTTCTACTGAAACAAATATCATCACAGAGGGTGCCACAGCCATCAGGATTGTGGATTCCAGTCTCATGGCCACCCCTACAACATTTCAAATACCCTCAAGCATCCTTGGGTCCACCAGGATGAGGATAACCAGATGGTTTATATCATACTCCCAAATCATAAGCCTTGCTTCACCATTCACCCACTCCAGATGGTTGAATTCCTTAAATTCAATAAGGGAATATGCAGTGGGAAGAGATGTACCAAGTTGGTGACTCCCTTTGAGTTTGAACAGTTTGCCAAGATCTTCAACTCAGGCCCTGCATGTGAGTATAAATATAAGCTTGTGACTTATGGCATTGGAGCAGTGGGTCATGGCATTAAGGCCAAGCATATCCACATAGACTTTGTGAATTAAGATCATTACAAGGAGCTAATTGACATGGATTTTATCACAGAGGATGGTAACATGGACTCCATTATGCTCAGAACTACTATGGTGGCTCTTTATCAGCCACATCTAGCCAATCCCTCTGAAACCTATTTCTATCAATGCTGCCATGATGCATGCAAGGAGCAAGCAGCTTGCAATATTGAGTATTACAAAACTGACAGTAGTGACAATGGAAACATAAATGATGAGAATACTCACTGCAATCAATCACCCCCTCCTAATTGCAGCTGAAACTCTTGACCTCCACTTTCTAATGCTATATCTGTCCAGCATAACACTCCACACCAGAGCCTGGTCACTGGCCCTTCCAGTGCATTCAAAAGGAATACTAGAAGAAGCCCAGTTCTTAGGACTACTGATGGGACCCTCATGGAAAATTAATACACACTTAATAGCCCTTGTAATATCTGTAATTTGGCTCTGCTGACTTGCACAGGTGCTGAGGAGGACATAGAGATGAAGAGCATAGATGCCTCAAAGGTCTCTGAAGAATTCTTTGACTTTGATGCAGTTCAGGCCAACTGAAACCATGGCCCCATTGGAATGCCACATCAACTAGAACAATTTAATTTCATTTTCATTTTCACCTAATAGGCTTCTCAAGCCTTTTCAACCTCCCACACTCCTTGATTGTTGATTTGATCTTATTCGCTCTATTTAAATCTATTGCATTCTTTAATAAGTACTCCTTTAATGCTTATTTCTGCCTTCTAATCTCTTTGATTCCTTATATTGACTCTCCACAACTCTGTATAGAACCTCACCAATATGTTTGTGGGAGTTGAACCCATGTGACATATGTAGATCTAGAGTTCAGTACTGTGAAGTTGAAATAAATCAACACAACAAAACAAACACTTGAGCAATGCAATAAGATTCAGATTGAAGTCTATTCATAACTCCTGACTTCAAGACACTAAATAGCATGAAACATTTAAATTTTGGGTATCCAATCTTGACAGAAAATGATATTGGTATGTCATTTCATAAAGATTGTCTCCATGAGCAACATATATGAGAACAAAATGTAGCCTATGGTAAAATTGACACGCAAAAGTAAAGCAGTACAATGCATTACAATTCAAGGTAAAATATTTGAGCAAACTGTACCCAAGTAACAGAATGGACCCAATTGTATCACAATATCTTCAATGGTCAGATATGTGCAAATTTGCTGATGGGCCAATACAGAAAATCTCAATGAGTCACCCAAACAAATAGCCACAAGCTAAGCTAACACATAGATATCAGGATTGGTCCCTTCATGCTGATAGTTCCAGCATGTTGTCCTTTCTGTTAGTATTCAATGGTACAAGCATGTTCCACATCAGCTCATCTCCTATTGCACCCCCTATCTCTTATCTATGGCCTTGATTGATGCATGACCCTGAACCTCTCTTGTTCTATGTTACACCCCCATACATATACAAATATCTAACATGTCACACCCTCAGACAATCATACATTGTGCTGAGGGTGAGTCCGCCATTGTTGTAGACACAAAACACTTACACAACTACCTGTACAGATTGACTTATGGATTGTCAGGTAGTTGTTACTATACAGACAATTATACCTTGTGCTGAGGATTGACTTATGGATTGTCAGGTTCTAACACTTTCACTGCTGGTGCCAGAACCTATTTTCACCAGAAAAAGTGACAAAGAAGTGTGTCATACCATTTCTTTGGCAACTTTTTACCTTAGAAAAAGGCATTTTCCATTGTCTCAAACCTTTTTCCTTCAAAAATGTGTACATTGGAAATGGCATGACACACTTCTTTGTCACTTTTTCTGATGGAAACAGGTTCTGGTGCCAGCAGTGTTTTAGATCATTTCTCCTTCTCTTCGGTGGCCCAATGCTGATATAACTTGACAGGCTCTTTCACTTGTGAGTATCATCAACCACTCTGGACTCTTCAAGAGCCTTCGCATGCCGAGACGATTCTACTTCGCAAGTTTCCCGATTCACTCAAAGCCTTTCATCGGTCGGACGTGCAGTTATCACGTGGTTTGGATCAGCCTTTCTCTCCCGGTGATTATTTAATTGCCTCCGTCACGGTGATTGGCGTGGGAAGGCCTATGTTCTCTGGATCGGTAGTATGTTCAGGGGGAAGCATCTGTTTATCTGCACCTTCATTCGCGAGGTCCTAATCTGCCTCCTATCTCAACAGTCGACTTCGGCATCATCCTCTGAAATCTCATTCGATCTTCATCTTTTGTTATCGTGAAGTTGCCAGTCCAAATCTATCGTTGCAATGTTTAAATTCTCAGCGAAGTCAAAGGAAAAAAGCGAGCCTCTAAGTTCGACACATATTCCGCTCGAGGCACAATGCTCCAATCAGAATCAGCCCAAAGCCGAGTCTTCACCCCGAACCAAGCAGCCCCAATCCACTCTCGATTGTTCGGTCAATCAGGTGCCCTCTATCTTATCCATAATTCTATGTCGTCTGACCTATTTCAAGGAAGCTGGTGACGCTACCAAACCTGATCTTGACTTACTGGTGGACGATCTTCGTACTGGGATATCGACAATTAGTATGACATGTATGTAGCTGCAATAGAGAAGTGTGGCGCGAGTACGAAGTTTACTGATCATGGTTATCTTGTTACAGCGTCAGATCCTATGAATGGTCATGCCTCCACCTCCTCCAACGCAATCTTTGATGAAGCGCCTAGATCCCGCGGTATAGTCTTCTATAACTATCTCGTAATGCCGATATGTTTCATGCATCTTTCAGTTTCTGAAAACCGTGACCGACAAGAGTTACAGGGTATGACTCTGCCATTCACAAAATGCCATTCTTATATCGTGGCTAGCTATCGCGTCACGCATCGTCTACCATCGAGGACCATTTTCATATGGGACCAGACGATTTTATGATAAACGTGCGTTATAGATTTAATGAAGGCTGAGACATTGGCTTGAAATTCAACCCTTACAGGGTTGAATCGCTCGTATGCTACACGACAAATCAGTGCAGCTGAAAGGGAAGCTCGGCGAGCTGGTAAGATTTATGGCATCATGGCAAGCTGAGGTTTTTAACTTTCCCTCTAGCCTTGGACATTGCGGACCAACGGATGAAAGAATCGGAGGCCCGGATCCTCGCAAGACAAAGGAAACAACTTCAAGTCTATTCAAGTTTGTTTTCCTAATAGTATGAGGTGTTCTCTCGCTAAAAATGAGTAGATCCTCGGATTGAGTGTGGTGTCGAACTCGCATGGCCTTTGATTCAATATGCAACGCGTCGCTCTGATGGTCTGTGGCCGATGCTCTTCTTTGACATAACGCGAGACCCCTGTGACCCGACTGCGGGCGCAATCAGCCTTCGCTCTGAAGGAAATCAAGAAATTCCAGAAGGTTTGCTCTTAAAGTGCCTGGAATTGGGGTTTTCGCCTCTTACCAAGTTCTCAATGATCAAGTTAAAAGGCAGTGAAAATGAGCTGGATCGTTTGGGAGATGTGGTGGTCAATCGACCCGACGGAATACGCGTCATTGATGTCTTTTCTGCGATTTTCAAAGCTTATAATGTCCCACTAACGCTTCGCGAAACATTTGACTTACGTGACTTGCTCAATTTTTCACCTAATATAGAAGCCTATCGTCGCCGATCCAGGTCTTTGCCGATTCAAGACCGAGAAGTATTTCTTGTCGATTTACTGGGAAAGAAAAGGATATTCAACGGCATCTCCTTCGATGAGGAGTCTGGCCAGTTTCACTTCCGACTGATAGAGTCGCATCCAGAAGATTTTTCTTTGACAGTTTTGTACTAGTCTTTGCGTATTCAACATATATATGATGTATGATCTATATATGTGTAGTATACACGTCTTTGATATCATCACATGGAACAAAGGGCCATTCTTTGAACTGCGTTCCTCTTCATATGACATAGGGCCATGGCGGGAGAGACGGATCGAGTGATCGGAATGCATTTAAAAGATCATTTTTTTCCGTCAGATTGTAATATCCGGCCCTCGGTTCGATTGAAAGAAGGAATGCTTTAGTTTCATCCGAAAGAAGAACATTCTCTCGTCCGAAGTCAGCAGGGGGACGTGATTCGTCTCCAGCTCGTCGGATGTGGTTCAGAATTTCGATGATGACTCCGTGGAGGAGCCGAGGGACAGAAGAGTAAGTGCCTTGGGTACGCAGTCCCGGCATATTCTGAAAAGATCCATGTAGGTTGGTATCGAACATAAATAACACAAGCGCAACACAAGTTTGGAAGAGATCTTCCCAGCCCACACCTTCCGAATGGTAGAAGTCGATAAGGGAACCATTCAGAATGTGAAGTAGTTTTTCAGTCACTAGGAATAGATCCAGAGACTCCTGAGGGGTGCCACGGAAGTGGTCTTTGTGGTATATAATAACTGCACGGATACTATCGACCATGAACTTCAACGATAGCTGTGAGACGGTTGGGGTAAACATCAATCCCAGAACAGCAAGAAAGCATTCGTAATTTGGACCTAGATCGTCGTTTATTCCTGTACCAAGTTTTACTGGAAGCAAGTCCAACAGGAATGGCATGTAAGAATGCGCATTACCAATTTGGAGTAATGTTGTAGTAAGATCTACATTAATTTCTTCGACAACAGAGAGAAATGCTTTATTACGAGTCTGGAGGTAATCTTCCATTTCTTCCATCTTGAAGACAAGACAATCATAAGCATGGTTAACAGCCTCCAACCGCAGACGTTCTAGGTCTGCGGGGTCTTCAAACTGACGGATGTTTGAGAAGGGAATGACGAGAAGGGCCAATGCTGGTGCATCCACACAGAGAATTTCAAACTCTTCATGTCCATCTTGATGGGGCAATCGTGCCTTTCGTACAAGAGAAACCACAAGGCTGAGTATGGTATTCGTCATGTGCGATCTAGACGCGAGATTTCTTTTTGCGCAAAGGCATAATGCGCTGGCTAGGTGTAGCACCGAGATGGGGTCATAATGAAAGGCTTAACAGTCATAGTGAAAACCAGAGCTATTTTTCTGTCTGAAATACATCTCACCTGGAAGCTTGTTCAACCGGTCAGGGGAGATGGAGTCCAAAATGATGTCGGCGGCAGCAACGTTGCACCGGATAGAAACATCCATAGAAAGCAAATGCAGAAGGGTTTTGACCTCATGGGGTGTTGCGTTGAGGTCGCGTCCCGGTCCTACACCCAATCTCCTTTCCTGTATAAGAGAGGGAAGGATGGCGATAGCCTGATCAAGCGCCTCATCATCGTGAATAGTGCAGATCACCGCATGAAATGTTTCCTGATACCTCGCAGCAAGCAAGGGATGCTGACCAACTCCCTCGGGAACATGCGGAATGCTATTTGACCCCACTATATTGTTTCCCCTGGAATTTGAACAGAGTTTCCACCGTGAAAGGAGGGGTATTCTCGGGATATTTGAAGAGCCCGCTTCCAGATCTAAAGCTTGCGTCGAAATTTCCGAGCCGCGAAACTTCAACGGGAACCATGAAACCACTCGTTTCAAGAAGGAATGTCTCTTTGCAAAGTCAGCTTGAAGTTTGGGTTGATCGGTTACGTTTGAAGGCTCTGGTTCCGTGGTGTTCTTACATATAGGGAGCCAAGATAGAAACCACGAATTCAGGAACGCATCCGAATCATCGAAAGAACCGCGGGTAATGATGTACACAGCGAATGTGGCAACGCCGAAAAAGCATATGCATGCAATGATTCCAGCCATAAAGATGAGAATAGATGATTGTAGTAGAGGAAGCGACGCAGACATGAGGGTGTCAAGCAATCCAATGAGAAACAGAACCACCGGAACGACTAAGAGTTGTAAAAGGGTCTCTATCGTTGGGCCCAGAAATTTATCGACCTGGTTCCATCGAGAATGGAATTCAGCCAATTTCTGATATGTCTCTGTGTGAGTAGAACGTAATATTTTTGCGAGAGATCCGCGTGTCATAACAGTGAGGCAGGCAACAGAAATCTACATCGAGATATCAAGTATGCAATTGATAAGACTGATCAGGAACTTACACTCGAAATCAAAGCCAGCGACCAGTAGAAATTTGTCCGAACGACGTGGGGTTCTGGCTTAAATTGAGCCGCCTGAGTCAAATTCAACCCACCCATCTTTGCGATATCTACCGAATGAATTGAAAGAAGAATCTTTGTGATGTTAGCAAGGTGCTGATTTGTAGTGTCTGCCGGATCTTCAGAAAGTCCTGACAGTGACTGAGCAATAAACGTAGTGATTACTGCGGAAAAGAGCGCGACCTGAAGACGGATAGGGCGTTGTTGTTCAGTCCTGAATCTCTGAGAGACAAAGAGAAGATGCGAACAAAGACAAGCAAGGTATCCAAAGAATTGCGCCACTTATCGATTACAGGTAGAATTTGGTCCATATGGCCGCGGAGGAGTGGTCCCCAAGCACTTGAACTTGTAGTTGGGACAGCCGGAATCGGCTTCGTTGCTCGGCCTAAAAGAGATTTGATAACGATGATGATGTCATGGACAAGGAAACACGAGTGAATACCTTCTCCTGCTGAATACCATTCATCTATCTTGCAAAGAACCTTAGCGAGATCCTGCAAAGTAGCTTCGAATCTTGGGTCAATTCGACAATTCAAAAGTCACAGCGTATTTCGTACTGTTCATGTCTCCAAGAGCGCTCTCCATGGCTTGCACATTTCTCGACAAGTGCTTGTGCGATATATCCGACATATCAGAGAAATTTATCTGATGGATTAGATCTGGAAACGTGCACAAGATCTAAGCGACGGGTCAAATGTACGGTGGCGTATTCTCACAACCTGAGCTTTACTCGCCAAGAAATGAGGCGTGAATGATGATGAGAGTTGGAACAGCTGATATAGTAGATAATACAAGGGATGTGCCCATACCCTATTTCTCGTGACTCTTTGTGGGTCCCCTACCTTTTTTTTGTGTGTGAAACCGAAGTCACATTTTACGGAAATTGGTTGAAATGATCACGATATCTTCCAGATATGCACCGTCTTGGACGGAAGCCGCCTCCATATTCACAGTGATCAGTGAATCATTGGTCCCAATTTGCACGCTGTGACCGCGTTATAGAACATGAGGTATGACACAGAAAAGCCATAGAAAAGCACCGGACATGACTTTGAACATTGAGTCCTATTGGGTCTAGCATTATAGGATTTTTGGAAAGTTTTTTTCGCTCAATGGATTCGAGGGTTAAGCTAGTATCATGGAAACAAGTATCTAGTTATCGAAAGGGATTGAGAATAGTGGACCAGCTTTGGTCGGGGTTGGTTCGAGAACAGAGACTCGGAAGTGAAGACGATATTTGTAAGTCCGCGGATAGAAGGGATGAACTGAACGCAGAACGGGTTTTGGGCCATTGCTTGTCACGCGTCACAAAGATTCGGGACCTTGTAGCCATCTCGTCTGCAGTAGCGTAGTAAATTCGCTAAGGTCGACGCTCCCTCTATGCATCGTCTTCGGATGAGCGCATTGCCCATAATAGCATGTGTGTCTTAGTTCATTTGCTATTATCTCTACTTTTTCACCTGTACTAAGCGGAAACATAAGCCCGAAAAATCTACAGCACAGGGTCCAGAAATCTCCACTCCGCATTGGTCAGCTCAAATCCATGATGCTCACATATGACAAAGCGTTCTGCCAGAGAATGCCCCGTTTGTCCATTGCTTCAGTTCCTCGTAGGAGTATCGGCCATCTTCTTGAAAAGTCATCAAAAATTGTTCATCAAATATGGTGAAAGACAAAGTTTCGTCTACGACTTGAAGTGATCAAGTGCCTCGGCTCTTTGTCGTCAAATAATGCTCGTCTGTAAACACTACGTTAGCACAACATTCAGATACTGATTTGCAATCAGTCTGATACCATAGATTGCGAAACACGTTCGTGGACGCGTCTCATGCCTGTTGCAAGTCTGGTCATTCGCTGACTATCGACTCAGCATATGAACCCGATGGCATCTCATCCGATTTATGCGGCTCTTGATGTTCCTACCGTCACATCTTATCCCTCGGTGAAATGTTTGCAACGGTCTGGTGATGGCAAGCATGCTTCGCGACGAAAACCACTGCCTATCTCATGGTAAGTACTTGAAGCGCGTCTTAAGTTTCCAGATACACTCAATCGTTTCATGTTGGCTCATGCAAGTAACACGTGGTTTTGATCAGCTTATGTCTCCCCCCGTGATATACTTATTGTCTCCGTGATTGGCGTGGGAAGGCCAATGTTCTCTGGATCGGTAGGGAGTGTGTTCAAAAACATGATATGTTTGATCTGTGCCTTCATACATAATTTTCAAATCGACCTCTCCAACTAGTGTCAAATTTGGAAATATTCTTCTAGATCTCATTCTGCCTTGATCTTTCGTTTTCGTCGACTCAAAAGGTCTATCGCTACCATGTCCAAATCTTCAGCGGAGTCGAAGATCAGGAGCGAGAATTCGAGTTCAGTAAATATCCCTTTCGAGGCACAATACTTCGATCTGGATGAACCCAACGTAGAGTCTTCACATCAAACAGAGCACCCCCGCTCGACTCTCGATTTTTCGGTCAATCAGGTACCCGTTGTCCAGGTGCCTAACGCTGTATCGTCTGACATCTATGGAGGAATCTGCAGACGTTACCAAACCTGATCTTGACTTACCAGTGGATAGTCTGCGTATCGGGATGTCAACAATGAGTATGAAAGGTATGATCGGCAAAGAAGTGTGGCGCGAACGTGAAGGTCTCTAATCATCATTGTTCCGTTCCAGTATCAGATCCAGTGGTAAATACATCGAGTTCTTCAAAGGTAGTCTTGAGTGATGCGCTTCACCCCCACGGTATAATGCCCTACAACTATCTTGTGATGCCGATTTGCTTAATGCAGCCTCCAGTTTCAGAAAATCGTACGCGACATGAGTTACAAGGTAAGACCCTATTATTTGGAAAAGTCGTCCTTATATTGTGATTAGGTATTGCGTCACACATTGCCTACCGTCGAGGCCCGTTTTCATATGGGGCCAGACGAATGTCCGATAAACGTGCGTCAAGGATTGATGACTTTTCTGTTATCAGGCTGAGTCTAACGTACAGTTTTCAATCGCTCGTATACTACAAAATCGAACAACGCAGCTGAAAGGGAAGCTCGGCGAGCTGGTGAAAGTTCTGGTATTATGTAATTTCGAAAATTTTGACAGTTTTCGACTTTTAGCCTTGGACATTGCGGAGCAGCGGATGAAGGAATCGGAAGCACGAATCCTTGCAAGACAGAAGCAACGACTCGAAGTATATTCAAGTTCGTTTTTCCGATACTCTGAAATTCCTCCTCGCTAAAAAAAAGGATTAGATCCCAGAATTGAACGTGGCGTTGAGCTCGCGTGGCCTTTGTTGCAATATTTGACGCGCCGTTCCTATGACTGTCTGTGGCCAATGATTTTCTTTGACATAACCAAAGACCCATCTAAGCCAACTGAGGGTACGATCAACCTTCGCTTTGAAGAAGATCAGGATATTCCGGAGGGTTTTCTTGCAGAATGCATGGAAATGAGCTTCTCGCCTACTACTAGTTTCTCGATGATCAAGATGCGAGGTGAAGGGGCAAGTGAGCTTGATCACTTGTGGGATGTGATGGTCGAACGCCCGGACGGGATACGCGTCATCGACGTATTTTCCGCAATTTTTCAAACCTATCATGTTCCACTGACATTTCGTGAAAAATTCTACTTGCGTGATTTGATTGACTCTTCGTCTAGTATAAGCGCTTATCGTCGTAGACCTAAAACTACGCAGGACAGAGACCAAGGCATGTTCCGAGTAGACTTGCTAGGTAATAAAACGCTCTTTAATGGTATATCCTTTGACGAGGAGACTGGCCAGTTCTATTTTCGGTTGATAGAGCAGCATCCGGACGACATTACTCTATCCAGGTTATTCTAGTCTTACCCTACTCGTAACAATCAGATGGTTTATTATATTTTATACCAATACATGCATATGGAATGCAGAACCGTGTTCTGACTATTTTGGTATCATCAATCCTCTTCCTTCGACAAAGGCCATGGTGGTAAGGATGGATCAAGCAGGCGGAATGCTCCCAAAAGATCAGCCTTATCCATACGGGTGAATTCTCCTGTCTTGACTTCTATTGAAAGGAGGAATGCTTTGGTTTCATCCGAAAGAAGATAATTTTCAGGTGCAAACCCGAAAGGGAGATGTGACTCGTGACTGACTTGCTGGATGTGATTCAGAATTTCGATGATTACACCATGGAAGAGCCGAGGAGGAGAGTTCAAAGAATGGGGATATTGTCGAGGTGATACCGGGCCACTATGGCATGATCTCGTGTCGGGATCAAATATGAACTGCACAAGCAGTATGCAGGTTTGAAAGAGATCTTCCCAGGCTAAGCTTTCTGAGTGGTAGAAGTTGGTGAGTGAATTACTCAGTATATGAAGCATCTTCTGCGTCACGACAAATAAGTCGAGACATTCCGGAGGGGTACCACGGGGATTATCCCTGTGGTATATAACAACCGCACGGATACTCTCAACCATCAAATTCAATGGGAGTTGTGACACGTTTGAGGTAAAGATTAAGTGTAGGACGGCCAAAAAGCATTCGTAATTTGGACCTAGTTCATCGTGTATTCCTGTGCCAAGCTTGACCGGGAGCAAGTTCAAAAATAGGAGGGGCATAGAGGACCGTGCATTGCCAATTTGGAGCAAAATCGCAGTGAGGTCTATGTTCATTTCTTCAACCACTGATAGGAATGCTTTATTCGGTGCCAAAGGGTAATCGTCCATTTCTTCCATCTTGAGGACGAGGCAATCATATGCGTGGTTGACGATCTCTAAACGCAAGCGTTCTAGGTCCGCAGGACGTTCAAATTGACGAATGTCCGAGAAAGGCATGACAAGCAGGGCGAAGGTTGGCGCATTTGAACAGAGGATTTTGAACTCCTCAGTTTCTTCGAATCGATGGACATCACTCGGGAGACGCGCTTCTCGCATGAGAGAAATCAAAACATCGAGTATGGTATTCGTCATCTGTGGCTGAGATGCGGGATTTCTCTTCGCAGCAAGGCACAGTGCGCTGACCAAACTGAGAATCGATATCGAGTCATAATGGAAAGCTCAAAAGTTGTGTTGTCAGAATAGATACATTACTGCACAAGTTGCATACTTACCCGAAAGCTTATTCAACCTGTCCACGGAGACAGATGCTGAGATGATGTTGGCAGCAGCGAAGTTGCAGCGGACAGACACGTCCATGGAAAGTAGATGTAAAAGGGTTTTGACCTCATGAGACGTCGCATCCAGGACACTTCCAGGCCCAGCATTCAATCTTCTTTCCTGTATCAGAGAAGGTAGGACGGCGATAGCATGGTCGAGCGCGTCATCGTCGTGTATTGTACAGATCACCGAATGGAATGTTTCCTGATACCTAGCAGCTAGCAAGGGATATCGACTAACTCCTTCGCGAACATGCATCATACCGCATAGCTCCCCTGCATTATCGTTTTTCCTCGAGTTCGATAGGAAACTCCATCGAGAAAGGAGGGGTTTCCGTTGGATTATGGGAGAAGCCGTTTCAACATCAGAAACTTGAGCTGTGTTTTTTGGACCGTGAAAGGGAGATCGAAGCCAAGAAAGTGCTCGTTGCAAGAAGGAATTTCTCACTGTATCGACTTGGAACAAGGGTTCGTCAGATCGATTTATGTCAGCATCTGTATGCACAGGGAGCCAAAATAAAAACCACGAAGTCAGGAAAGAACTGGAAGCATCAAAAGAACCGCGAGTAATGATATACACAGAGAATGTGGCCACACCGAAAGAGCAAATGCATGCAATAACGCCAGCCAAAAAGATAAGAATGGACGACTGTAATAAAGGTAGCGAAGCAGAAATGAGGGTGTCAAGCAATCCAATGAGAAACAGGACGACTGGAACGACTAAGAGCTGTAGAAGTATTTCAATTGTCGGGCCCAGAAATCTGTCGACCTGATTCCATCTAGAATGGAAATCAGCCAATTTCTGATATGTTTGTGTGTGAGTAGAGCGCAAAATTTTCGCAAGAGACCCGCGAGTCATGACAGTGAGGCAGGCAACAGAAATCTATATTTCAAGTTTAGGATAGAATCCATCAAATAGACAGAGGAACTTACGCTTGATATCAAAGCCAGTGACCAGTAGAAGTTTGTTCGAATAACGTGGGGTTCTGGCTTAAATTCAGACGCCTGAGTCAAATTGAGTCCACCCATCTTTGCAATATCTAGTGAATGGATTGAAAGAAGAATCTCGGTGATGTTGGCAAGGTGTTTATTCGTCGTGTCGGCGGGATTTTCAGAAAGTCCTGTTAGTGACTGGACAATAAATGTAGTTACGACTGCCGAGAAGAGTGCGACCTAAAGACGATTTCAGCATTAGTGTCCAGTCCCGATATCTGTCAAACATAGAGAAGATACGCACAAAGACCAGCATCGTATCCAAAGAGCTGCGCCATTTATCAATGACAGGTAGGATTTGGTCCATATGGCCGCGTAGGAGTGGTCCCCAAGCACTTGAACTTGTAGTCGGGACAGCTGGAATCGGTTTCGTCGCTCGACCTCCAAGGAGAATTCATGATGATAATCATGTCATAAATCAGGTAACACGAGTGAATACCTTCTCCTGCCGAATACCATTCGTCCATCTTGCAAAGAACCTTAGCGAGATCCTGTAGAGTA
>JABCKQ010017531.1:0-21313 GCA_018857305.1 Termitomyces sp. T159_Od127 | reverse complement strand
CACCGCGTTTCTGTAAAGGGGTGGCTTACTCCGACGTTACCGCCGTTTTTCGGAATCAATTCCACTTCACCGAACTTCGTATTGGTCACGCAATGGGGCTAGATCTCCGCGCCACCTTTCACCTCGTACAACTCCTGTGGTGGTGAGCGCACGAAATGCACCGTACCAGACGTGTTCTGAGAGAGAGACAAGACGGAAACTGGACGAAGGACAAGAAAGAGTCAGCGGACTGCCCGCGAATTAACTGCGCCGAAAACAGTATTGTGACGGCACGATTGTTCGGAACTCGCCAGGAGTCTTATTGCCACAAGAACCACCAACAGCACCTAATCCACACTGAACGCGCAAAGTTCTTGCCTGACGACCGCATAGCAAGGCGATGTGTGAAATTGGGGCTATGTGCTGACCAGGGACGCGGAATCAAGTTTGTTTTCTCTCTCGTTACTCTGGACCGACCATCCTTGGAGATGTCCTTGATTTCCCATATGACTGAGGCACTCTTCGCGTTGTAACTGTATCATGGGCAAGGGTACGCCTTCTCGTTAACGGTGTGGATCCGTCTTCTTCACTCTTGACGTTTTTGATGTTGAAAACCTGGCAAAAAAAATTACTGAGAAAACTTATGGGTCAAGGCAAGGTGATGGGGCGTCCGGGTTTTTGAAGAGGTCTTCACGACCACTCGAGACAAGTACCGCCTTCCTTTCTCCTGACGGGCGACCCGAAAATTTCCATGCGGTGTATCAAGACTCATTCTCACCTCAAAGATATCGACTGCGTCAGTGCGTCTTGTCATCCGCTATATGCTATGACCAGCGCAGAGCACTTTCCGAGGCGATCTATTCTTTTCCATCGGTTGTCTAGAACGTGTCACACTCATGTGACAACCGCAACCACCGATGGACTGAAAAGGGTGGGTCACGCAATATGTTGGCCACGGAGTGTACACTTACCACCAATGATCAAGTCTTCCATTTATTCACCAATAGCATCTGTATAATAGCCTGGTAAAAATGTGAACAAAGAATAGTGACTTGCTGCACCGAACGATGCAAGACTTGTTTCTTCAGCTGCGGACATCTCCGTATTTCAAGATGAACAGCCTGCAAAGAGCGCAAGCAATGTTGAATTACCTTCAAGTTCCACATATTAAGGACACTGACGTGTGGGAACCTCAGTGTGAGCGCACCAATTCTGTTTCCTCAATCGCCACAATTTATTTCCTTCTTCTGTGGGTTCTTGTGGAGTCTACAAAAGCGAGATTTGGACAGCCTTTGCCTGCCAGAGATTTATCGTTAGTCTTTCTGCTAGTAACAGTGGGGAGCACCAGAAACTCAGCCTGAAGACGTTCCAGTGTCCTCTATAGTCCTTGCTGTCACTGCTCTCCGGCAATAGTACCTGACTTCCTTGATCAACTATCTAACCCCAATCCTTGGAAACTATCGAGTGGTATTCGTACAACCAAAATCTATCTTCAATTCCAGAGACCGATGATTCGCTTCGCAAATCCGGACGTCATACGAGACGATTACTCAGTGACCAGACCCCCATCAAGGAGGTCTGTCTGTCCTGATTTTCAGCGAAGCCCATTCGTCGGGATGGCATCTACAATGGCATGTTATGACACGAACGGTAAGCGGATCGTAAGGACCTGCACGTATGCGGATTTCCAGGTGAGCGGGTAGAATTCTGCTCTTCGATAATATTAATTGACATACTTGATCCACCATTCATACCCAATCCTTTGCCACTGTCGAGTGGTATTGACACGACCAAAATGTGTCTTGGGTTGCAGGGGACTTGGTGCGTTAATTCGTCTATAACACGTCAACCCAATAAATGAATTAAGAAATCGGGAAGATACGTACTCGTCGATAACAAGGTAATAAATTGGATAGGAGCGAACATAGTTCGGTTACAGAAAATAAAATCTAGAGTGATTTGGTGAGGAAGAAAACCATCCGAGTTCTTTTACTTCCCTTAGTATTCCTTGACGACGTGTCAACGTTCATGACTTGGGACAGCAGCAGATAACGGGATGGTCTGTATTTAATATTATGCTTCCATGAAAATTCCAGGCAGAGAGCAAACCGCCACAGAACAAGTGCGGCTATATAATTTCTCAAGACATATCATACCGTGAGACGGATACCTGGATGAGTGACCTACCCCATCAATGACGCCTGTCGTTATTTTCAGCGGAGCCCATTTGTCCAGACGTCATCTACGATGATGGCATGTTATGACGCGAAAGGTGAGTGGGACATAGACTCTTGGAGAGATAATTGAGCTCATGATTTTGTATGGCGTGATCGTAATTGACCAGAATTTTCTACTCGCAACAGAGGGGGTGTGAACTTTGTTGGGGGTCACGACGGTGACAAAGGGACACCCACAACCTGAATTTTTGAACACAAAGTGAGATCTGTCCTGAAAGTTGCAAATTCTCTGAATTAGTGATGAACCAGGGACGACAATGACATGGCCTCAAAGAACTTCGGACAGATCGAGTATTGACGTAACAGAAATGTTGAAGGTCGAGACGAGAAACAGTTCGAAACATTCTTGATAGGAATTCGGCAATGTGTGATTCGATAGGAATAACAACAAAGAGGAAGAGACGGGGCGGTGGAAGACAGTACACCGAGTAGAACTAGAAATTCTTAAGTAATAGTAGCAATTCGTCTGTAGCGGTCCGGTCCCCGCTATGGAAATGACTGACAGTATCAGAGCGTGGTTCACTCTGCATAACGGGTCACAGTATTGTAACGAGGTTTGTTCTAATGGGACATGTAGTCCAGCTGGTTCGTCGAGTGCAATTCCGACGTGTTCCATTTTAGGCAAAACGTTACATCGTCGAAGCTTCCTTTCCCTCGTCAGGGTCATATATTTCTGAACGGCTCGAAGGATATTTCTCTCCACATTTTGCATGCATCGTAAAGATAGACAAGTCAATGATCTCATAATTACTTACGCCCAGTTCATAGAGTAGTCTCTCGCCACAGTGATTCGCCAGTGATATAATCCATAAAACTGGAAAGATAAAAGGGTTTTCGTCCCTGCAGATTCACCATGTCAATAGTCTACTTGTGCATGTACATCTAGATGAGTCCCCTTGAGTCAGCGGTGGTTGCTCGAAGTAGGTTTTGTCTTTGTTTGTGACCATCACACTTAATTGGATGCATACCAATTTTTGTACGTTCCCCGACGTGTAATCTGCAAGCAGGTTTAACGTTCTCGTTCCACGCGACTCTTTGCTCCACGGATGCCATCGTAAATGGGTTTCGCAAGGAATACAGTATCTCCGCACCGGTAGTCGACCGTTATGGTACTAAATGCAAAATAGGCAAACTCAACAGGTATGAGTCGTCAATGAAACGAGGACATGGAATATTCGGAAGGGAATGGGACTTCCTGTGCATTCTAGCGCCATCACAATCAGTCGATCATGTAGGATCGGGAAGGGGCATATGGACAATCACCTGCGTACAGAAACACGTTCCGCATTCAGCCCGTTCCGCCTTACTGCGGATGTCCAGACAATAAGGATGACGACGATGTAAAACAAAATATCATTGGTAGCGCAGGTTTCCACGACGATCTGAACCCTTCAAGCTCACTGCGTTCCCTTCATAACCTTCTGAATTATAATCAGTCAAACAAATCTCACGTCCCTGTGCCGCAGTTTCCACTAGTTCCATGTGTCACTCACTATGGTCATCACAGAAGCGAATTTCCGACATTTACTCAACTCCAGTATAAAAACCCCTGATAGAGCCAGCTGCAGAAGATCGTGATATCATAATGCTACTAATAAAACCATGAAGTTATTACCCAAACTCAAAATCGAAAGTCAGCTTCCGCATTACAAGCTCGACGCAGCCTGGAGGACCAAAAGGCTAGCAGGAGCGCCACTAACCACCAGTGCCGCACCTACATCGCCAAGTGTCTTTGGAACCACGGAGCTCATCGACGCCCCCCTCTCCGTGATGAGCTCTTGTAGCTCACCCACGTGAGATTCCACCGCCATCCTCCGCGACCGACCTACCATAACGATGACATTCTTGTTCTGTGGCGAATGCGTGAACAACTCTGCAACGTGATCTATGATCTCGTGCAAAGGTCTGGCCGACGAGACTGTGCTAAATGTGATGCGTGCCAAGACATCCGAGTCCTGTGCATCCGCTGGTAACGTATAGCGTTCCCAAGCCACGTTATCCGCAGTTACGGATGCCAATTGAGTTTGAGTATTGTCTCGTGCATATACAGTATCCGCACCAGCAAGAGTCTAAGAATCATTGCATCAGTGCATCAATGAATCTCATTTGACCTATTATTACTACCTGATGGAGCGAAACGGTTACTCCGGTTGGAGGTAAATTTGGATTTGGACTGTGCTTCTCGTTGGGCTCATCAACCTTCTGTATACGTACCACGGTGGCTCGCACCGATGGATTTCGACAGAGCTGCACAAGGAAGGATAGGGCAAGGCGGTCATCTGGACCACCAAAGAAGGGCAGGAAGAGATGTTGACTGCTATAACCCCTGTACGGGGCGCTAAGTCCGCGATCGACAAACAGCGCCACATGGCTTGGCGAAGTCAAAAAGACTTGACGGATAAATTCCGAATAAACAACTGAACTGGTCTGGTCATGGGTAGATGTCTTATGAAAGACACCATCAAATGGGTTGAGTGGGCCCGTGGAACCAGAATCTTCAGCGATTATTGTCGTACCTCGAGCCCATGGAAGGATGACCATCTGAGACTGAGTCTCGGAGACATGTTTCGAAATTGCGGACGGGAACTCGCTGTGCTCGACTACGGAAAAGGCACCAGATACATGGAGGCGATTCAAGTACCCAAAAGTTCGGAAGACTGAAACCACAGGGTCGTTGTAAACAAGAGACTCGACTGCCTGGGACTTGAACACGGCCGACGCGCGATTCGTTAATTCAATCAGCCGTAGCGCGTTAATGGCGACTGGTGGTGACGCAGCATTGTTAGAACTCTCCGCTAGCTTTTCAGGCGATGTCGACGCATTTGATTCAGCGGATGTCAACGTCAATAAAGATGTAGGCATGCTATCAGGTTGCAAAAGCTGAGAAATTGTCATAGCGGCCGGAAGCTGTTCAATCTTCTCCAATATCAATGCAAATCTCGTCTTATGTTCCTCATCGAGGGATTGGCGAGGTCCAGTCCCCGTTTCGTTCGAATGATCACGTTCGCCACCAGTATGCACGCGATATTTCGGTGGGTAGAAGAGAAGGGTTAAGGGCGTCGTTATGAAGGTCAATATTACCGCATGAAGGACGAACATTGAAAACGTGCGGGTGTCCAAGATGCCTGCCTGGAGCCCAATGTTCAGGACGATGAGTTCCACAAGTCTGAGTATACGTGTTCAGCAAGGCTTGTGCAACGTGAAACTGGTTCCAGCCTCACCCCTTACAGCTCATCAAAGCACCGACAGCTCCAGACTCCCGCCATTTGAATCCAGTGACATAAGCAGCACCATAACATGCGGCGAACTTGGAGAAAAATGAGACTAGACAGATGATGATAGTGTATCCCCAAGTCTTTCCATTGTCCATCAGCCCAAGGTTGGTACGCAGTCCGGAAAGTGTAAAATACTATCAATTAGATATAGTCGTTAGGGTCACAAAGTACGAATCACGCCAGTACACGCACAATAGGGATGAATATAATCGACACTAGATCTTCCAATCTTTCGACAATGGAAATTGCATAACCATTTTCATGGGGGATGATGAGGCCGGCCAAAAAACCACCTTCACTTTACTCATGGCAGGATCTAAGCGAGCTAACTTAACACGCACCAAAAATGGCATGTACACCTATTATATCCGTAAAGAAAGCCGAGACGAAGACAATGACGAGAGTCATGGTCATCATGCCAGCAGTCGGTGAGCCCTGTTCCAAGCTGCCGGTCCATCGCGCCAACCATACATAGGCCCATCTTCCAGGGTAAAGGAGGAAAAGGACATATCCAATACAAGCAAGAAGGACATAGAGCGCAGTCAGCCCCGTGGAAGCATTAACAAGTGCAACTGTCAGTGCAAGTAAAACCCAGCCGACAACATCATTTCCTACTCCAGCAGCTAGCGTTACTACTCCGACGGTCGTATCAAGGAGTTTGAGCGATGTTAGGATGCGACACAGCACAGGAAAGGCGGTTATTCCGACTGCGACGGCGGTGAAGAGGAGAAAGTAGCCGAAGTTGACCGTGGGGTCGATAAATTCTCTATAAATACCTACACCGAGTGCTGCACCTAGACCGAGCGGGAGTATTAGGCCTGCGACGGAGATGAAACTAGCGGACACGACATTTCTCTTGATGATCTTGGTATCAATTTCCAGACCAACGAGAAACAGAAATATGATGAGTCCAATAGTACTCGTAAGTGTGAGCCCAGGTATGGAAGCATCTGGGAAGATGGAGTTCTTAAAATTGGGTATGCGACCCATGATTGAAGGACCGAGGATGATACCACCGATAATTTCAGCGATGACTCGTGGCTGACGGATACGGTCAAAGAACAGGGCTAGGAATTGAGCCATTGCGATGATAATTACTATTGGACTTGAACTTCAGTATACTAACACAGGAAATGGGTCAAAAAATTACCGAGTTGTATAACCCATAGTCGAAATGGGTCAGACGGCAGGTAATGAACTGGATTGTCTCCTGAAATTACACCTCCCTAAAAGGTGTCGATAGATGAAGACTACGGACAAAAGACAGATGAATACCTGCTCAGCAGCAGCTCTTCCAACTAGACCACGGGCAACATGGCTTACGAGTTGCGAAAGTTCCCCCATTTACTTTGGTGAGGAGAAGATGTAACGCGATCGCAAGCAAGGGACCTACATTTTGCCAGGGGCCGATATGAGACAGAGACAATATCGGAAACCGGAGCTGGGCGTGAAAATAGATTTACGCCCTGAAAACAATCAGATCACATTTCCAGTAAAGTACATGATAGCAAGCTACTTTACAATAGTCATACGGACGGAACTCAATGGGATATGTCAGCTATGCCAGGATCCTGTCGTCTCTATGGGCTCTGCCCTGAAGTCGGAGAAATCTTACTGCTTGGAGATCAGTTAGAATTGCGCCTAATGCAGATGAGACTTCTGTATGCCAAGCACCATGTATGACGCGATATATGTGGTTTAGAAAATCCAGGCAGGGGAAAAATGAATCGTTCTAGGAGTCGGAACTGCAACCACGGCATCCTGGGACAGTTCCGCTAAGTAGAGATCAAATGGAAATGCGGCGGTGGCGCTACGCACCACAGTGAACACACTCCACAACAGTTCCACTGCGCACCTGTGCCTTGGGAACCCTACAAATGCATGTAGAACCTTGGTAATTCATATCCTGAAAAGAGATCGGAGAGAGGGTACAACACTGACATGTCATGACGACTTACCCGCGTTTGTATACACCGCAGACAGCAGAGTTTTTCATAACCAGTCTTCTTCCACTTTGCTATGAGGCTGCTGAAATCAGCACTGTGAGCCAGGTTGTTGGGTAGGGACTTACTTGGCGTCAGCATAGCCTTCCTTCAATAGCCAGTCATACAGCTCTCTGCTAATAGCCTCGCGCTTATAATACAGCTCGTAGATATACCTGGAGCGTGTATGGGATATCCTCATAATAGGCCAAAGGGACTCTGCCTTGCGTTTGCCCTCGTGAGTTTCATTCTCTGCGTCTCTCATCTTCTTTGCATAGTCATCGAGAATCTGCGAAAGATTTGAAAGACGTATTGAGCACAAGGAGAAGTCACATACAGCTTCAATGTCCTCAAAGCCCTCCGGAGGTTTCTTAGTCCTCGTCGTCCTGATTTTCGGCATGGTTCAAGCGAAAAGGAAGGAGAGAGAACACAGCCTTTGACTCCGTTCAATGGTCGATCAACCTTACATAATCTCTCCTCATTGAAACAGCAACACCGTGACCAACGGCCACCGAGGACGCTGAGGGAGCCCATGTCCATGTTGTCATTTACTGCGCGCTGCTAACACTTTAAGACGCGTGTAAGGCAACCCGAACTTGCTATCTGACTCTGTGAGACCGGAAAACTCTCTGTCGTTCCCCGACGACCATGGCTCTCTTTGTCCACCTTCTCCGCATTCTCATGCTCTTCTTAAACATATATGATTCTTACAAGACCCTTCGTTTACCCCCGCCTTCATCACGCAATGAGGGCCGACCTAGTCAACGTGCTCTCATCCAGAGAAAACGAGATATGAAAGGTTGTCTTGCCGTGTGGATAGTATGGGTGAGAGATGCACATTTCGGTTTTGGATTTCCACTAATACAAGGGTAGATGTGTATTTTTATGTATGAGGGATACGTTGAAGGCCTGGTTAGCCTGTTTGTGCCATTCTATGATGAGATTAAGAGTCTGGGCCTCTTGTTTCTCATCATGACGCGTGCAAAGGTTTGTCGAGTCTTTATCACCGTGAAATTGCTGATATGGTGTATGTAGGGAGCAGAACCCATATTTCTTAACTTTATTCGCCCTCTGGTGAAGCCATACAGCCCAACTATCGACCTGGTACTTGATCTCTCCCGGATGTTCGGTGACATCTTGTTCGTTGTTCTGGCTATACCTACAGAATACGTACACGTGTGGTACAAAAAATACGTGTCTCGTTCCGACAACAGTCTGTATTCCGAAACAGACAGCAACCCTACAACAACTACACCATTAACAGGGCCCGTTCCGAATAATCCAAGTCGCGTAGCAGAGAATGGGAGACACGATCATCGACCCGTTCGCTTTTCGGAAAAGAAGAGGTCTCATCGAAAACCTTCAGACGACAGTGATCACCAACCTTCACGGTCCCGCACGCGAGTCGATCAAGTTGGTCAACGTGCTCAGGCGAGGATCCACCTAGACCCCCATCAGATTTGGTATCCCCCGCCGTCGTCGTACACCGACGAAGAAGACGCCCGTGAAGCTGCTGTGTCAGCTTCTCAACCTCCATCCAGTATTGATGAAACGCGTGGGCTATTGGGCGAAGGATCGCAAGAGCAGAAAACGTTTGACGAATGGAGACAATATCCTGCCTTCCCTTCGGCTTATCCTCCCACTCCTATGGCTGTCTCGACAGTTTCGTTGCCCAAAAACTCTACCGCTGCCACTTACGTTGCTAACTCTCTGATGTTGGCCGAGATTCCAGAAGAAGCGCTCCAACAGGATTTTAGTAAGTCGCTCCTGCCACCACGAAAGCCTCTGGACCCCGGCTTCGTCAAGGGCTTGAGCGACGAAATTGAAACTCCAGGGGTTCGTTACGATTGTCTTGAAAGTATGTCCGTCGATTCATTCAGCGAAGACGAGGATAGTTTCAATACCACTTTCCAAACACCCATGCGGCCGCTACCGGCCACTCGGTCCATTCTTCCAATCGATCGCGGGATTTCCGTGGCTTCTTCTGTAGCGACTCAGTCAACCGCTTTGACTTCCAATACCAGAAATTCCTTGGAGACCCAATCTTCTATCGATTCTCTGTCATCAGATGACATATCGATGTCAGATTTTCCGCCTGTTTTAGGAAAGAAAAGATCGCTTCCTCTCGATGTTTTGGATTCCAACACGACATCTCAGATTATCTCTAGGAGAAACGGGACGCGTGAAGTGGTCGGCGATAATGCTGCGAGTCAACGAGTTTCTGGAATGTCCCAGATACAGGTTGATATCATAGGTGGAGATACCGAGCCAACACTCTCCACTAGGGGTGGTATCGACGATCAAAAACCAAAATCTCCCAAACGGCGCAAGGTCAGCCCGACGAAACGCAAAATACTAGTCACGAGGCCCAGGGTTGCCCGTCATGCGCCAGTGCCAACGAAATGTGCAATACCAAAACCTATCAAGGTCCCTACCTCATCTCGTGACGTGCCAGGCCGTTCGACAAAACACTGTACAGATCGTGTCGTCGCCAGCAACGCGTCTCGTACGAAATCATCATTCTCTATTGACGAAGCTGCCAAGAAAACTGCACGGCCCACTTCCCAAAGCGTTGTAAAGGAAAATCGCGGAAAATCTCGGCAACTCCCTTAAAGGCGATACAACGTCAGCCATAGGTTCTAGCCTCTAGTCATTCAAGAATTTTACTATGTCACCAGCTCTTCCAACATACCAGCATCCGATTTAGATCTCCTACTAGCATCTTTGTACCATATTTTCCTTTGCTTGCAAGCTGCATGAATCAAATAGTATGGGACTTGGATTTTAAGTTGCATCGCGTTGGTATCCTTCTGAGAGTGCATCACAGGCTTGAATTCCAAAGAACACGGCCATTGTGTTATTGGAGATTTTTGGAAAGTTTTAATCACCTCCTCTTGTTTTGCAACATAATTTTTCATGGTACGCGTCGTATGGTCTTCTAAGGATGTCTACAACTTGGAGACGCGACACGAGGAGAGTCCACAGGGCGATGGTCCACAAATGGGGTGGGTACCTACATATCTACCAATCTTTGGGTCTCTATCCACACAGGACCTGGAACCTTCGACCATTAGCTTGTGTTGACCTGTGCAATATTCAATTCGGCGCGAACGTGTCCACATGACAGGACAGTCGAGTCCAAAAGAATTTTCCATTTGTCGTTTATCTATCAGGTGACAAAGACATACTCTGTCGCTAATTCACTGCCAGCAGGGAGACAGAGGGGAACCTGTGTGTGTGTTTTTTCTCCTTTTTTTTTTCTTTTTCTTTTCAAGACCAATGATAATGTTTCAGAAAATAAAGAGGATGTTATGTTCTATGGTGCGTCCTGAATGACGTTAAATTCGGAAACAGGCCTGACCACTACTATCGCCTACTTCACTTACTTGAACCTATCAAGTATCCAATGGCGGCAGAATATCACGCGTAGATGTATTTTCCGACGGGCGAGAAAAAGGCCGAGGCCTCAGGTTTGCTGTGCACCTTATGGAAGTCGCGTGATAATGGTTCTCTGCTGTTCGTCCTAGATGAACCCGACATAAATGCTGTACATTGTCGCTGGTGTCATTCGTGATCTCCAAGAGGACTGGGCTATGGCTGTAGCTCACTCACCCTTTTGTAATACATTGAATTGTTCGTGTGGAATCCGGGGTGCGTGATCATAGGAAGGACTCCGTTGTTCTCGTGGGGAGACATAGCATACAGTCCCACTGACAGTGCAGCCACACTTGATAGTTTGATGGGTTACCAAATTAAGAAATCCATCTGTGGCGGCTTTATTTACTTCTACCGAATCTGTCAAACAATCAGTCTATTTGCAACGCTTTTTGTTTAGAACTTCTATGTCCGACCAATTACAAGGCTAGACGCGCGCTTGTAAAGCCTCAACTCCGGAATGATCAAAGTGTCCTCCATCTCTTGTGGATTCACCCGGCATCCTCGCGGCGGGCTAGTAATTGAACGCCGTGCAGAATCGGATGACATTCGCCCTCTTGTCCAACCGACACGGATGCCTTATACACAGAGATGCAGTGCTACTGATACTTCTTCTTTTACCCTGGAATACGTCGTGAGCTGTCTCCGAGTCCGAATATAAGTTAAGTGCCCTAAGTCACCCATAATCCATCCACTATCACCTTGTTCAATCCCGAGATCCGCATTTCAACATTTATGCCTCGTCGTCCCAAGAGCCAAAACAAAAGTCTACCCAAGTTTTTACAGCCTGGTGTGGTATGTGACTCAGATAGATTAACAGGGAGATTTTTCCAATTCAACGCTCCCTTCAGGACCAGTTTGCGCACTGGGGTCGTAGGATGAATGAAATCTTTCCCGATGGGCCTACCTCTCTTCCCACTCATCCCAATGTTGGAAGCTCGTCGCAGTCTGAGACCGACTCGATCCAGATTATAGAATATCATCTCCCAGATGAGACACCACGAGACAGCATCGATGAAATGCTGCCCACTGAACCTTGTACAGATACTAGTCAGCCTAGCTCTCCATCTAGTTCTTATCGTTCATCTCGTCAACGTTCAAAAAGAGCTACACAAAACACGTCTAGAAGTATGACGAATGACCCTGCTTCCCAACCAGCGTGTAAGTCTCGTCGACGGAAATCTCGGCGATTGCGTCATGAAACTGGATATCCTGCAGATGACACAGAGACTTCGCAACTATCTCCTTCCAATCATTCCCGCTTGTTCAACACGTCTTTCGCTATCTCTTCGCAATGGGAACCAATCAACGAGTCGACCGATCATGATCGCTCTACTTCAGCGTCTTTCGTACAGGAATCTCTGGACCCTTTCACACGGGAAGCCGGGCTATCTATTCGAGATAAGATGCCAGCGTCTTTTCCTAGGTCGCCGCAGCGCACGGTATTCTTCGAACAGTCTCCGATCTTACCTCCAGCCGAGGCGAACGGATCTTCTCAGACTATAACTCCCTTTCCTATTCCGCCTTCTAACCTAGGAAGCCATCCCGGATCGTTCCCTCCCGTGATCGGTCTATTTCCCTCAGGGGATGCTACCCGAGCGAATCCTGCTGTAGTGCAATATCCGTCCTTCACGATCTCTGAGCCTCCAATCTCATCACCAACAGATTTCGGTTCCTTGACTTATTCTACTGGTTCATTCACATATATGGACCCGGTTCATGGATCGTCATCATCCCTTAGCCCTATGGCTCAAGCTGGATTTTACAATCAGAACTACGACCTTACCGACGGGGGAATTCTCTTCAGCCCTTATTGTTCCTCGACAAACGATCGTCTTGTCCCATCTCAGCCTGTATCTTCTGTGAATCCACAGAACTATCCAGGCCTGCTTATCAATAACCCGGTGGGAACACATTCATCATACGCAGGTTCAAATCAGAGACTATCTCACGTGAGATCACCTAGCCTTCATGCTATATCATCGAGCTCTCAGCTCACACAAATGCCCCAAGCTTATGTTCCTACCTTTGGGGTTGATGCAGACGTACAAGGCACCTTTTTATCGCCTGAAATGGATTATCGAATCCTACCTCGATCGTATTCTCAAGAGCAGCAGTATGGTCTTTCTCAAGGCGAAATTTATAACAGGTCACAACGCTTGAGGCATACTTCTCCTAGACTCAGCCCAGCATATGCTAGAACAGGGTACCATCATCCTCCAAACGCGGTTGCAACTTCCTCGGCATCGCGTTTGGAACAGAGATCATCGTCATCTGGTCCTTGGAAGGATTCTGATTGGAGCAATAGGGGACGTTGTTGAGCCGTCCTCTACTCCTATAAGCTTTCTGTCATATCAATGACTCTCCAGAGCTTTGTCTGAGGCAGATTTCAATGTTGTAAGGCGACGAATCATTCTCTCCATATTTAATTATTCAAACAATCTGTATTTATTTATTTCAGGTTCCTCTGGTCTTTTCACCTATTACATATCATGTTTTCTTATTCGTTAGGGACTATCCGCTCCCGAACAAGCTCATGCCCAAGCCAGATCCAGAGTATTGTATCTACATTGCACATTTCGTACCCTATTATGTAGCACCAATTAATGATATTGAAGACTATCTTCGTTATTCGATCGTTCATCGGGTGTACTCGCATTGACCTTGATACTGACATGATTCTAAAGCGCTGAGCCCTTGACCATTTGATCTCTTCGTCACGTCTGTTCTGGGATAGAAAATCGACATAGCAATTCCAGACACAAAGTGCGAACTGATTATACCTCATTATTCCCAGCAGTGGGAGACTATTGAACATCATTAAACCTGCATGGATACTGGGACTTGAAATGTCCGATCAAAATAGTATCTTGAGCCAGCCAATAAACATAGCCAAATTCGTTCCATCCCTCAAGCATAACAATATGCCCGTTCCCTGGGAAGCGCTTATTCCCTTTGGTTCGTCCTTTTGCGGCTTCTCAGAAGATTAAACAGTGTTGGGATGAGTTTTAGGTCTTCTTACTGCCATGTTCGGAGCCGCCGGAACGCTCCTGAACATATCTACACGGGCGCAGAACCAAGGAAAGGTATGTCAAAGCCAATTTTTTTATGCGCGTGTTTTTGAACTATGCTTCATCAAGCCCCCACGTTACAACATCGATAAATGGGATGAGATGATGATGAACCGGGATAAACAGCTGACAGGGCATATACGAGGGCAGTCGGTGCGTGCCGGGACTATTTCTTGTGATGCCATACACTGAAAAACCTTGCTTTTTCGAAGGACGGTGTCTTTGCACCACCCGGCTTCGAGACCAGCAGTATATGGGTTGCAGAGCGCAAAGCTTCTTAGAAAAATATATTTGGATTTTTCTCACCTGATACTCAAATCATGCAAAATGAGGACCATTAATAATGAATCAAGCCCCTGAAGAAATGCATCTATATCATCTAGCTCTATATTGACTCGTCTAGCCACGTCAAGACATCGCGTCGCGGACCTACTTCCTCCTCAGTGAAACACGTATCCTGCAAGAACCCATACCGTTGGCCCTCGAGCAGCGGGCCTAGTCCGATTACAGCCCTCTTGTCTGATTGACTTAACACTGAATTTTCAACCGTCAAGGTACATCGATTAACCACGCCACGTTTCGACTTAAATTCGGCAAGCTGAAAACAATTGTATTCAATAGAGCATCACAGAGATAAATGATTTACCACTCTCCCCCACTCGAAGCTTCCCTGGAGCTCGTATGTAAACTCAGGTGATTGCCCATATGCCCACTCCCAGCTCTGCGTGATCGTTTGAGCGTGACGATGCTAGAATGTGGGATGACTAACAGAAAGTTCCTCCATTCCCTTCCGGATGTATTCAATGCTCTGGAGCTCAGGGGTCTCATTTATCACTTGGACCTGTTGAGTTGGTGCCTATGATTTCGACATTTAGCACCATAACGTTAGTGACCCACCGGTGTGGAGATATTGTATTCCTTGCGAAACTCGTTTACGATGGCATCCGTGAAAGAGTCGTGTGTCACGATAGCACTAAATTGCTGCAAATTACAAGTCGGGGAAGGTACAGAAGCTGTTCCTTTGGACATCATTGTGTCCTTAATTTGCTGAGTATGTTCCGCGAGATTGTGCAGGAAAACTCCTACCTTGTCAGGATTCAATAAGTTCACAAGTTTATCCAACTGGGTTGAGATAAGCATCGTTCCATGGTGATAAGCTCTTTTGTTTCCAATTTTGTATGCTGAACCGGAGATGTGTTGATATTAGATAAGTACGGTGAGCTGCAACAAAAAATGACAAAAGCTCATCTTATTGTGACCTATACATACATCATTTCTCTCGTTTACATGCGCACCTATGCCCAGCGAACGCACCGCACGGAGCACAATTTGGGACGTTTTGTGTCTATCAAACTTCGGTCGAGGGACATGAATTGAGAAATTTGTATTGCCGAGGTCCTGAAATCATATTAGTTGGGGACATTACAGGATACGACGAGATAAGTACCAACATGATAGACTGCACCTCCACCACTACGACGTCGGATGAAAGGTACTTCAGGCTGTTCTCGTAGCGTTCGAAAGGTGACCTCCTTCCATGGATTTTGGTTCCGTCCTATCACAACACATGGGTCGTTTCGATAGATGAGTAACAAAGGCTCCTCCGAAGTCTTATGTTGGAACAGCCTAATGAAAGTTGGAATAAGAAGTAAAATCCAAGGAGCAATCAGAAGGGTTGAAATAACATACCAATCTTCGAAGGTCAAGTTGAAGTAAGGATTGGTCGAGTTCGAAATATAGACCGAGAATTGAGCGCTGGGAGTAGTGAACGGACGCGACTGGAAACCGCATATCCGCGACGATACGTGTCGCAAGACTCGCAACATGGTTTAGATTTTTAGCAGCTAAAAGACTGAAGTGTACATTTGGTACGCATTCCATATACAGGAGGTGAGTTGTGATCGGGATCACAAACAAAGTCCAAACTTCGAGCAATCACTGTAAGCGGGCCGGTGGAACCAGACCACGGGTGGCCATTACAGCTTCTTATAAAAGACGCATATCTGAATCAACTATTTGATTCAGACACCTGGTTAAATATATGCAGTTCTGTGAGTATGATTTTCAAACTGCTGTAAGCTACAGGCTTACAATCACCAAAGATGACTAGCTCACCCAAGCTCATCTGGATGTGCATGCACAATCAAATATGAACTTACATGGTAATCTTGTATAAAACTCCTTTTACTTTGTCTGTTTTACAGATTATATCATTGGAAACTTCATATGACGATAGACTAGTCTATGTGGAAGTAATTATGAGATTATTGACCTGTCTATCTTTGCAATTTTGCAATGCATGTATAATGTCAAGAGGGTGTCCTTTCAAGTCATTTGGTAGATTTTGACTTGCTGATGAGGGAAAGGAAGATTACTCTTACTTCAACAAAAATACTATCACTGAAGAAGTTCTATTCAGCATACTTTCTTCTAAGCCCTGTTCCTTGCTTTTTGGTGTTGTTCTGATTGAATCACACATTACCAGATTCTAACCTACCAGTAATATTTCAAAACTATTTCCTGTCTTGACCTTTAACATCTCTTTCTAAAAGAACCTGTCAGCTTATTGAGTCTTCACTCTTCTGAGCTTGAAGTACAATAAAATCACTAAGGACATGAAGACATCTTGATGTATGCATGAGTGGGCCAATATGGTACTTGAGAAATTGAGATTGTGGATTTTTTTGTGTCCTTTTGTCAATGTCATGACCAAGAAAGTTCCCACTCCTCTTTCCAAGTAGCCAACAAATCTTGTGTCCTTTTTCTCTGCCCATTCTTGTCACGACCACTACCAACCCCCGGGACTTAGACCTGGCCCAAGGACTCCAAACCTCCCAAAACCACCCCCATGCCCCTCCCAGGCCCAGAGCACTACCTGGTCAACCCCCTCGGCAACCTCCAGCCATCACCGCCCATCACCACCACCAGCCACTGCCACCCCCGGCATCCCCTCGGCCATCACCACCATGACCACTACATCAGCGCCGGCTCCGGCTATCACACCGCCCATGACCACCACATCAGTGCCAGCACTGGCAACACCTGATGCTCTCCCAGCCCATGCCGAGGCCCCCATCACGCATCACAATCACACATCACCTCTGACCCAATCTCTGCATGCCACCTCCTGCTCCCACTCTCCTCCTTACTACCTCGCTGCTGTGTGTCTCTGCATTCCCAGTGCAAGACCTCTGTGCCGCATGACATGTCTCAACCCCCACTGCCATCCCACGTGATCCCCGGGTCTCACCTTAAGCCCCAGCACCGTGACCCACTGCTGGAACCTGGGCCTGAGCCCCAGAGCCTACCTACCACACCATATATAAGTTGTAGAGTAGTAAGTAGTACTCTAGTCTTGATATTACCATAGCTCTCATACCATTTTGTTGTGTTTTGTTTCCATCTCATATTCTCATGCATTCCAGCCTCTCTATTTTCACTCTGCTTCATTTCTTATTGTATTCATCTCATATCTGCTCCGTTTGTCACCTCTATTTGTCTCATACTCTAATTCCACTCTGCTTTACTCTTCATCTCTCTGCCAATCCTAAGTTCTCTTGTCTTTTCTATCTCTGGCCTCCAGTCTCAACTTGTTCTGTTTCCCTTCCCCTTATCTTATCTCGACCTTTTCCCTTTTTGGCTTGCTGAATCTCCACTCTTCCGCTTCCATCCCCAGGACTCGCTAAGTCCCTGCACTCATCACTTCATTGAACCCCAGGACTTGCTCATGCACCAGCGCTTACTCATTCTGCTCTCCTGTCTCCCTGGGACTCGTGCCTAACCTCAGCACTTGTCCTCCACTATCCCCAGCACTCGCCCCCTCTTCCGGCGTTACCAGCGATCCCCTACTTACCTCTTCTGCCCCGCTTCAGTCTCCTACATCTCGTGCCCCCTATTGGTACTCTGCATCTGTGGACACCGTGATCACCACATAAGGTACTTGCCCAGTAGACTGAGCCCCCATGGTTAGTGGAACCTGACAATTCTTCTATAAAAATCATAAGCTCAATCATCTCCCCAAAAATCCCTATCTGAAAATCCACATCCATGCTAGTTCTTACTATATGCTCACCTCATAATGTGCAATTGTGGATATTATCCCAATGAATGGGTTTCACAGAAAATCATGATAGGCCTCCTTGATGAGGTTTGGTCACCGGATCAAGTATTTGTAAGGGTGACCTTTTGGAGTTGTGGCACAATCATGCAACTGGCAGAGGGAAATCCAAAGTTATATTAGGCACAGTAATGACAGTACAGTAGTAGACATGATACATTGGCATAACCTTTCACAATGCTCAAACAGGAAGTGCAGGATGTTCTGGAGGTTGCCTTAAAAAAAAATGATCTCTGGAGATCTCTGGAGGTCTAGAGTGGGCCCCAGGAGTTCCAGGGAATGGTGCAGGGGGCAGAGCAAAGTGTAGAGGGGTGGAGCAAATAGAGATCAGCATAGAACAAAATGGAAATACTCTAACAGTATCTGTCTTTGAAGATAAATCTGAATTCACAAACCAAATCATTGGTCCCTGAAACTGGAGACAAATTTTAATTGTACAAAATACCACTCAACAATTTTAAAGAATTGACATTGACTAGTTGATTGGCAGGTCAGGTACTATTATCAGACAAAATGAGGTTGGCATAACTGATTAGAAATGGACCTGGAATGTCTTCAGGCTGAGTTTCTGACACTTCACACTTTTACTGGTAGAAAAACTAACAATAGATTGATCTTTGGCAGCTGAAGGCTTTTAGTAAGATGACTGCACAAATCTTGCTATTGTAAAGCTCCATAAATTGCCTGTCAAGGGGACAAAGGCTATACCTGTGTGAAGTGGTGATGAAGATGTTAGGCTCAAAACTCCAAGGATGCCTCAATACTCTGCCTCAACCATGATGTCTTCTCATTTTATTTTTTGAGCACTAAGAATGAAGACATCTCATGTACCTTTGCTCATGTTATATCGTAGAAAATGGGCCACAATTATAATGCAAGGACTGCTTCAGTCACTTGTGTGGAGCGGTTATGAAGATGTTGATTTCAAAAACTTAGATACTTCAATACCTTACCTTGACCCATGATGTTTTATCATCTTATTTTACTAGTTTTGGAGCATCAAAAGTGAAGATAACTCATACAGCAAAAAATGTACCCTTGCATATATTATATCATGAAAAGTCCACTGCAATACCAATGTGAGAATTGTCTCAGTCATACAAAAATCAAGAATCTCTCCAATACTTGCTGAGCCAACATTTATTTGACACACACATTGTACAATGATGGGGAAGGTCAATGTCTAATTTTAACCATAGAAGGTGGAGAAGATTGAGTTTGACAAGCTTGACAACAATTTCTTGTGTTGACTATAACATGATATATATCTAGTATATTAGTCTGTTATTATAATGTACTTATATCAATAGCTATTGTACTTCTTGTTTTATTGTTAGTAAATTATAGATAACATGTCTTTTGTCAACTCAGAGGCTTGTTCAGCATCTCCATTTTGCAAATTTTGTTGAGCATTACATGATGATCAAAATGCATGATGTTGACTATCAATATTCAATCTTAAGCATTAAAAAAGTTCATTCTATGTCTCTGATTACCATATAGCCTCAATTTCAATAACCACCTTGCTATTTAATTGTTCAGGCAATACCCTGGAATGTTTGATGTGAATTAAATGCTGTTGGTGGAATGGTTTTTTAAGGAAAAAAGAATTATGGTCAGTTACAAATGATGGTGCTGTCGCAATACCATTTCTGACATGAATGATTCATGGCCATTCTGCTGACTTGTTCCTCATTTCCATCCAGCCTGAATATTGCCATTTTGTATCAAACATGATTGATCTGATATATTTCAGGCTAGAGGAATGCATCTTCAAAAAGCAGCACAAAGATCTAGTTTGATTAACAATACAAAATTCAACAAAGTGGAGCCAATTAGAAAATCAGTAAATAACTCATTACAGAAATGTGGTGAGCTTGAAATGATAAATAGGCCAGCAAGGCTTTTTTCTACATTGTAAGGGTGACCTCTGGCGATGAGCCCTAGTAATAAGCCCTGGGTTGTGTCAAAAGGAGTACTGACATATTTTCTGACACAGGCTTGTGGACTGGTGGTCAGCACACTCTATGGTCTACCTGGTGCCCTCCCAAGTGTGGGATTTGAATTCTGGGACCAGCACTTTTACTATTGCGTTATATTCTTTTTACTTATTTTACCTTACTTTCTTAACCCTGAGGTTTCACTGACCTTACTGCTGCACCCTAGCAACTGTCATCATTCTGATGACACTGACAGTTGGTGATTTCATACCTACTTTTTGACATCTTGACACAACAGACAGCTTGATTGGCACCACTAGGGGTCACCAAGATCTGATGGACATTTTCCTATGTAAAAGATTGTTGGTCATTGTTTACTTACCAAGTTCACCACTTTGGCGACCTTTGGTTGCCAACAGCGACTTTGCTTACAACTTAGTATATATACTGTACTTATACACTGCCAATAACAAGTGACCTTTACTATCCATCTCTTATGCTTGGGCTTCAGAGCTCAATTTAGCCTGTCTTAAGTCTACTCTATGCCAAGGTGCAGTCTTAGTGCTTTGTTTTGCCACTGGGAATATGCTGGTATCCTAGTTCAACTACATGCCTTGCACTTACGGCAGGCTTCTAGCGCTTGGCAACTACGCTAAGCACCACCTTCCTACTTTTTTACCGTTGCCCTCAGCTAGCTTGTCTTCTGGGACACTGCCCAGTTCTCCTCCATTAGCAAGCCCAACACTATTTTCTTTCCACCTTGTGCTTGCTTACTCAGACACCACTTGGTACAATTTTGGGCATCATCATCGGGTTGTGTCAAAAGAAGTACTGACATATTTTTTGGTACAGACCAGTGGACTAGTGGTTAGCATGCTCTATAGTCTGCCTGGTGCCCACCTCAAAAGCTGGGGTTTGAATCCCTGGACAAGCACTTTTTGTATTATGTTATTATCTTTTTAATCATTTTTACCTTACTTTCTTGACTCCAAGGATTCACTGACCTTATGGCTGCACCTGTAAGGGCGACCTCTGGGAGTTGCGGCTCAATCACACAACTAGCAGAGAGAAATCCAAAGTTGTATTAGCCAGGGTAATCAATGATACAATGGTAACTAATCACCTAGCAGAGGGAAATCCAAAGAGAACAAGTCTAAGGATTCCCCGCTGCTTGGTGCAGCACATCAGCAGGCGGCGGAGGCATGGGAACAACTGTACAGGTGACCGGAGCTAACCTTAACCTTGGATAATGTTTGAACAGGAAGGATGTGAAGTTC
>JABCKQ010017530.1:0-21463 GCA_018857305.1 Termitomyces sp. T159_Od127 | reverse complement strand
ACCTACAGAACAATTGGCACACTGAGCTGCCCCTTGCTGAATTCATTTACAACAACACTCCTCACTCTGCCACCAGAATATCCTCCTTCTATGCTAATAAAGGTTATAACTCCCTGCTCACTCTCTCACAGGAACATTCCCTCTCACATAGTCCATGAAGTTGCCCAGAACCTCCAGTTACTTCCCCAATTTCTCTAGGACAAAATCAACATTGCCAATAAAGCCTGCACTAAACACACCAATGCCCACTGTGAGATCATCCCTTATTGAACCCTTGGCACTCTCATATGGCTCAACTGGCACAACTTGAAGACTAGATGACCCTCAATCAAGCTCAATCACAAATGACTCAGTCCCCTCAATATCCTTTGGAAGGTTTTGACTCACACCTACAAGTTCAAACTACCTCTGAGCTTACAGGGCCTTCACCTGGTCATTTATGTTTGCCTTCTTGAAAAACATGCCCTGGATCCCTTCTCTGGACAGCAACCCAGCTGACCACCACCTGTCAAAGTTGAAGATGAATATTACTACAAGGTTGACCACATCCTTGACTCACAACTTGTCCATGGCCACCTTCATTACCTAGTTCACTAAAAAGGCTATAGACTTGAGAAACCTAAGGACAACACTTGGGAACTCCAAAGGAACCTTGCTTATGCCCCTGCCAATCTTTGAGACTTCCACCAATGGTATCCCACCAAGCTCCAGGACCACTAAGACTAGTTTTCACAGATGGCTTTAGTGAGCATAACCCATCTCTGGAATTTCCACCAAAACCTCCTACATGTTTCTTGCATTCTTCAACCTCTAAATCCACACTTCACACCAAACAATAACAAAGCCCAAGAAAAATATAATATACATGAAGATATAGGTACATATAATTACAGATGAAATTGATCAAGAAAAAGCCATTGGCAGTTGTGAACACTTGGCAAGGCCTTCTGGCAAGTCAATCCAACTCCCCATTGCTTCAGGTTGCCTGCTTGAGTTCCCTTTTCTCTCCTGCTCTCTCCTCAACCCCATCAATCACCAAGGCAGTCTCCATGTGGGTGACCATAGCCACCTAATGCTCCTTGTGCCCTTGCAGGATCTCCTCCACATCTCTGACCACCTCCAACCATGATTTCAGCACCAGCATGTTCCTCTAGCAATGCTCTGCCAGCTGCAATCCAAGCTGTGCAACCCCCTGCTCCAACTTCCTTGGCACATCAAATGGCATTTGCCCCAGACTGTCTCAGATTGACACATGCATAGCAGAGGCCCCATTCAGCAATACATAGTGCTCCTGAGCCCACCCTGAAAGTGACACAGTTAGTAACCCTCCTTTACTGACAGGCCACTCATGCAATACTCTACCCTGCCACAACACTGCCTTATTTGTCAGCCATGCTCAATGCTGTGCCACCAGTGCCTTGGCCTTTGGACCATCCTCAGCTCCTGCCCCAGCCACAAAACCTACTCATCTTGCAGAATGCCCACCCTCCCTGACTTGTGCCCTGCCTCCTGATCCTCTACTTGCCCCAATTGTGCCTGCAACTCCTTGATCTCTTCAGCCCACCCACTCGCAACTGGCAATGCCATGTTCTAGTCATAACAAGCAGTGTCCCAGTTGGCCAAGGCCCTCTGCAGCTTATTCTCTCATTGCACCATCTGATGGACTATCTCTTCCAGCCACTGGTGCAGCTGAAGGTTAGCTGCCATCAGCTCCCTGTCTGCCACCATTTGGGGATAGTTCCACAGTGCTGACCCTAGCAAAAAGATGTGAGCATCCAAAGGACACACCATGAATACCTCACTTCAGGCCTTCTTGCTGAGGCCAGCTTCTGGAGGTGGCAATGTCCACTGCTTGCCCTTGTCATGCATCACCAGGGCTGCCTCCTTTATCCTTTGCTTTTCTTGTGGCAGCCCAACTGTCAGGTTCTGCTGACCATGGGGGCTCAGTCCACTGGGTGAGTACCTTACGTGGTGAGCACTGTGTCCACAGACACAGAGTACTGGCACAAGCGTGAGGTGTAGGAGACCAAAGCGGGGCCAGGAGCGTGAGCAAAGGGTTGCTGGTAATGCCAGGATGGAGGGCAAGTGCCAGTGAGGGGTGGGGGACGAGTGCCAGAGATAAGCATAAGTCCCAGGGAAGCACAAGAATGGAACGAGCAAGTGCCAGTGCACGAGCGAGTCCCAGGGCTTAATGAATAAAGAGTTGGGCGAGCGTGGGGACTTGGTGAGTCCCAGGGATAAAAGTGAGCAGAGCGGAGGTCAATCGAGCCAAAAGGGGAAAGAGTCAAGATAAGATAAAGGGAAGTGGAAACAAGTTGAGGCTTGAGGCGGGAGACAAAAGAGACAAAGTGAACTTAGAGGTCAAAAGGGAGAGGAATAGTGAAGCAGAGATAGAATTAGAGTAGGATACAAGTAGAGACAACAAACAGGAGAAGATATGAGACAAGTACAATGATAAATAAAGCAGAGTCAGAAAAACAGAGACCGGAACACACGAGACTACAAGACAGAGGTGAAACACAATGGAATGATATGAGAAGTACGGTAATATCAAGACTAGAGTACTACTGACTACTCTACAACTTATATACTGAGTGGTAGGTAAATCCTGGGGCTTAGGTCTGGGTCCTGGTGGCAAGTTGCGGCGCTGGGGCTCAGGGTGAGACCCAGGGGTCGCGCAAGGCGGTGGTGGAGGTTGAGACATGTTGTGCAGTGTGGGGGGTCTTGCTCTGGGAGCGCAGAGACATGTAGCAGCATGGCAGTGGAGAGGAGAGCAGAAGCAGGGCATGGAATGCAGGGTTGGGTCTGCGGTGATGCATGATTGTAATGTGTGATGGGGGTCTTGGCACGGGCCGGGGGGAGCGTCGGGTGCTGCTGGCGCCAGCACTGATGTGGCAGCTGCGGTTGGGGAGGTGCCGAGGATAGCTGGGGCTGGTGCTGATGCAGTGGTCATGGGTGGTGTGATAGCCAGAGCCGGGGCTGATGTGACAGTCACAGCACTGATGGCCAGAGGGATGCCAGTGGTAGTGGTGGCTGGTGGCGGTGACGGGCAGTGATGGCCGGGGGTTGCCAAGGTGGTTTGCCAGGTAGCGCTCCAGGCCCAGGACAGTCATGAGGGTGGTTTTGAGGGGGTTGGAGTCCTGGGGCTGGGGCCAAGTCCCAGGGGTCGGTAGCAGGTTGTGACATCACTCCCCCTTCAGCATTGAGACCCTCAAGACGCACAAAGTTGTGGGTGGCTGTGTTGCTTCTGGTGTCAAAGTCAAAGTCTGGCGGCCATCAAGAAGCCCCGTATGCAGATAAAAGAAAAAAAACTTTGCCAATTTTCTCAATTGTTCTTCCTTCATGTCCTCCTCTTTGTTGTTGTCCCCTACTCCCCCTCCATCTGATGAGAGTAACGCTGGTGCCTGGGTGGCCTATGGGGAGTGCCTGGCCTCATTTGATCATTGCCAGGATTGTTGGCAGACTGAGGCAACACGTTGTGAGTTTTTCATTGTTCCAGTGTTTGTGCATACTGAAGCATTGTGTTGCAGGCGTGTCATCTTTGGCAGTGGGGCCCTCTCATGTGGTTCTAGAGGTTGTTGTGTGGCATCAGCTGGCGCAATCTGCGCCTATGTTGCCGGTCCGTCCACTGTGGTCTCCTCTGGCCCCAGGAGTGTTCCATCCAGTGCCAGAGGCTCATTGGGTGGCTCAGGCAGACGTCACGCCTGACCAATTTGCTCTGGCGGTGGGTTGTCCCTGGGGCCTGCCAACATTGGCTTGGTGTTGCCACCATGGGCCAGTGAGTGTTTCCTACTTCTCTGTCCACCTGTACTGATGGCTGTAGTGCCTGTTTTGTGCCTGTCATGGAACGGTCTGCGAGTTCAAGGCGCCGGTGGCCAGGGCCCACCAGGATTTGTTGGTGTGCCTGTCATGCCAGTCCAAGCACAAGAGGTGCTCCATGTCGCGGTTGTGGTGGGCGTTGTGTGTGGCTGCCAAGCAGAGATGGGTGTTGGAGTGGATGCAGGAGCAGATGGAGGGCAGTTCGAGGTCATGAGCGGCGATGGTGGCAACAAATTGGGAGGAGGCTTTGTGTCCCAGAGAGGGTGAAAGGGGTCAGTCTGGGTCAGGGGAGGAGTCAAGCGAGAGCAAGGAGGAGGAGTCGGCCCCAGCCACAGTGATCAGAATGGGCCCACCACGCGGCAGGCAGAGACCCTCAGCGGTTGCCCAGGGCAAGCAGCAAGCATCCCCATCTCCTAAGGCGGGTCCAAGCAAGAGGCCCTGGGGCAACATGTCGCTGGCGGGCCCACTGGGGCCCCATGTCTTCTCACCAACCTTGGTGTGCCCCCAGCCTCCTCTTCAAGAGACCCTGGAGCAGAGCCTGCTGGCATCAACCATGGAGTTGCGCTGGCATTTACAGGAGGCATACAAGCAGTCGGATCGGCAATGGAGCGAGCTGATGACAGCAACAATGGACCAGGACAGGGCTTGGTAGGACTGGGACATGGCGTTGGCAGCGCTGAGGGAGCAGGAGGTGGAGTTGATGGCACTGAGGGCCCAGGTGGCGGAGCTGGAGTCAAGGGTGATGAGGAAGACACCAGAAGAGGGGCAGGTGGTGCAAGCGGTGCAGGCGGTGGAGCAGGAGTCAGTTCAGCGGTAGAACTGGGCATTGTTGGAGGCGGTGTCATCCTGGGAGGGGGGTTCTATGTGAGTGGCCCATCTGTTATTTACCTTTTTAGCTAACTTTTGATGCAGGCTGGGCCTAGGAGCGCTGGCTACTCCTGGATGGCGTGTCGGCGGCCCAAGCGCTGCTTCAAGAGGGTGTGGGCTGGATGCCCTTCAATTTGCCTGTGGAGCTAGACATTTGTCTGGCTCAGTTGGACATACTGCTGGCGGGGCACCAGCGACGCAATGTAATCGCCCTTGGGTCATGGCTGGACGTGGCGGTTGACACAGGGAAGAGGTTGCCAGTCCAGGAGAACTACTTGGCGTCGCTGATGGCTCAGATGGAAATGGCAATGTTGGTTATGGGGCCAGCAGCAGGGAGCAGAGAGGCAGAGAGTGACAAGGAGGCTGACTGACCATGAATTGCTGCACCTCCCAGTACTCAATTTTTGGACTTGTGTTATGATTGTTTGTAAATTTGTAACAATTTAGCCTTTCCAGCGAACAAGGTAGTGAGGGCAGCGGCAAATGAGTCGTGAGTTGAGGATGTTGTCAACCTTGTAGTGGTGTTCATCTTTGATTTTGACAGGCAGTGGTCGGTTGGGCCACTGTTCAGGGAAGGGATCCAGGGCATACTTCTTGAGGAGGCAAATGTGGAAGACCAGGTGTAGTCCCCTGAGTCCTGGGGGTAGGTCAAGCTTGTAGGCATGGGTCGAGACCTTCCAGAGGACCTTGAAGGGGCCAAGGTGTTTGTGACCGAGCTTGATCAAGGGTCGCCGTGTCTTCAAGTTGTGCCAGTCGAGCCATATGAGAGTGCCAGGGGTCCAGTCAAGGGTTGTTTTGTGGCGGGTGTCAGTGTGCTTGGTATAGGCTTTATTGGTGACGTCAATTTTGTTCCAGAGAAACTGGTGGAGTGACTGGAGGTCTTGCACAACCTCATGGGCTACGTGGGAGGGGATGATGTGTCTGGGGAGGGGGGGGGTAAGCAAGAGGACTTGGGTCATTGTGAGCGCAAGAGAGGTTGTCTTGTTTCTTGCAGCCATGTGCTTTCCTGTTTATGTCACAATTGAGTCCAATACAAATGTCATGATACCTCTACAATACATAACCAACACGTGACCATACATACAATTCTTATACTTTCATAGTTACATTTTCTTAGTTTGATTCACTTCGTTACTAGGTATGTAACATCTCTACAGTTGTTTCTCTTAAATAAACTTTGTTACTAGTCATTGGTGTGTTGCATTGCAAGTCACTGCCAATAACATCACACTTGAATTAAACTACAAAATCTTCTCTGAGATGTCGACGACTCCTAATGCACCCAAAGACACAACCATGTCCTTAGAAGGGTGTATCACAAACATGGTGTTTGAAGCCTTGTGCACCAAACTTGCAGCACAGCTTCAGACTGGGCTGGGGGAGTTGAGGGACAAGATGGAAGTGTTGATGGCTCAGATAACAAAGTTCAAAGGGGAGGACTGCAGATCGGGTCCAAGGATCAATATCAGTCCCCCAGAGAAGTACAATGGAGCTTTCAAAGTGCTTGTGGAGCAATTTGTACACCAGATCAAGGTGGCAGCTGAGTTAGAGGTCTTCCACAATGACTGGCAGAAGATTCTGTGGGTGCAGTCCTACCTCATGGGCTCAGCCAACGCTTGGTCGAACGTGATCATGATGGGTCCAGATGACTCAGGTCTGAACCCTAGATGCTTCCAGTGGACAGTGTAGATTGTGGATTTCAAGGCAGCATTTGGGTTGTGGGATCCAGCACAAGACGTGCTCAATCATATTGGGGTCTTGCAACAAGGCTCTAAGTCCATCATGGAGTATGTAACAACTTCTTCAAGCTTAAAGGGAAACTTGGCCCCGCCAATGCCCACAGTGAATACATCAAGGACCACTTCTGGAAAGGGTTGGGGGTGGCCACAATGGAGTTGCTGGTCAACACCAATTATGAGATGGCAGAACAGGCATGGGACATTTTACTGCGCCAAGAAAGTAAGCTTGCAAACATTGCAGCCTGGAGAAAGGGGGTGTGGCAGGCAGTGCATGCAGCAGTGCCCTGTGCCTTGGCATCGTTGTCCCTGGCTGTGAACACATCAGCTCACATAGCGCCACCACCCCTAGCTGACCCAAATGCAATGGACATGGATCAGGCAAAGGTTATGCAGGCCACAAGGAAATCTTTCAAGTGTAGGAAGCCTGAGCATGTGGTGGTGGAGTGCCCTCTCTGGCAGGCAGTGATCAAAGCAGCAGTGTGGGAGGCAATAGTGGGTAACAAGTCAAAGGTGGAAGAGGCCCCTAAGGTGGGTTTTGTGTAGGGTTGCCCTGTGCCACTGTGATGGGCATGACCAACAGGTTCTGTATAATTGCACCTATGAATGGAGTTCTTTTGCATGGGCCTGGTGAAGCAAGTGAAGTGAAGAGTAAGAAACGTTGACATCAGTGTTGCACAGCAGTGATTTATGCAAGGTTTGCCGTGGTCCCTGTTTTTGGCGTTGGAGTTTGGACAAGGTGCACCTGCATGTGGTCATCATGGTGAGCATGTGGAGATGCTGGTATTTGACATCGCTGATATCGGGGACAACAATCTAATACTTGGGGTCAACTGGCTGTGGTTGCACAATCCCACCATCAACTGGAAGCATTTGATGGTGGAGTTTGGATCCACATGCTGTAGAGAGACTTGCTTGCCAGCATCTGAAGCAGTGACAGTGGGCACAACACATGGAAAGAAGGAACGGTGGCCATGGACATCTCCTGGCCCACGCTGTATGGTGCATGTGTTTGCCTGTAAGGCCACATGTTCGTCACTGGCTGGGGTGCACTTGGTCATTTCAGTACCAGCTGAGAAGTTCATGGGTTTGAAGAGGGCCAGGACATGGAGAACATGTTTTTGGCAGGCACAGCATGCAGAGGCGGTGCATGTGGCATGGGCATGTATTGATGAGGTGATCCTGTGGGTAGAGGAGGAGTTGGCGCTGGGTGGAGGTGAGGCATTTCTGGAACAACAGTGGGATTTGGTGTCAGTGAGGAGTGTGAAGGGGCCATGGCTGTAGGAGGTGTATGTGGTGGCAGGGCAAAGCTTTGCACAGGTGTTGGCGGAGTGGGCAGTGGGGAAGGAGAGCATAGGGATGCAGAGTGTGGAGGAGATGGTGGTGCAAGTGTTTCACAAGTTTCTGGATGTGTTCAACAAGAAATGGTCTGAACGTCTGCCAGCGCACAAGGACCACAACCTGGGCATTGAAATGGTAGATGGGGTGGAGGTTCCACCACTGAGGAAGTTATATCAACTGGTGCCAATGGAGCTGCAGGCTTTGCATGTGTTTGTCAACAACAACTTGGCTAAAGGATACATACAACCGTTGAGTGTGCCTTACGGGGCCCCTGTCTTCTTTGTGAAGAAGAAAGATGGTGTCACGACCCGCCACCGACCCCCAGGACTCAGCCCCGGCCCCGGGACTCCAACCCTCCCAAAACCACCCCTGCGACTGCCCCAGGCCTGGACTGCTACCCGGTCAACTCCCCTGGCCATCACCGGCCATCACCGCCTGTCAACGCCACCAGCTACCGCCACCTGTGGAATCCCTGGCCATCACCGGCCATCACCACCTGTCACCACCACAGCCACCACCACTTGCGGCACCCCCCAGCCATCACCGCCATGACCGCCACATCAGCGCTGGGTCTCAGCTATCACACCACATCAGCGCCGGCACCACCCATCACCCCCAGCCCACGCCGAGACCCCCATCACGCATCACGATCACGCATCACCACCGACCTGACCCCGCACGCCATGCCCCGCTCCTGCTCCCCCTCACCGCCCCACTACCACGTGTCTCTGCGTTCCCAGTGCGAGACCTCCGTGCCGTGCAACATGTCTCAACCTTGCCCCACGTGGCCCCCAGGTCTCACCCAAAGCCCCAGCGCTGTGACCCGCTGCTGGAACCTGGGCCTGAGCCCCGGGCCCTACGTACTGCATAGTATATAAGTCGTAGAGTAGTAAGTAGGTACTCTAGTCTTGATATTACCATAACCCCGTCTTGTTTGTTGTGTTCTCATCTCTGTTTTGTTTTCTCGTGCACCCTGGTCTCTTTACTTTTACTTGCTTCTTTTCTTGTTGTACTCGTCTCGTTTTGTCTCTCTGTCTTGCCTCTACTCGTCTCGTACTCTCAATCTATTCTCGTTGTCCTCCTTTCTCTTTCCACTCTAAGTTCCCTTGACTCTCCGTTCCTGGCTCCTCTCTTTGACTTAATCGTTTCCATCTCCTGTTATCTTATCTCGACCCTTTCCCCTTTTGGCTGTTTAACTTCTCCGGTTCTGTTTCCATCCCCGGGACTCGCTAAGTCCCCACGCCTGATTATCTCTTGACCCCCGGGACTCGCTCGCTCACCAGTGCTCGCTTGTCTCGTCCTCTTGCACCCCTGGGACTCGCACCAACCCCCGGCACTCGTCCTCCACCCTCCCCAGCACGCGTCTCACTCGCCGGCGCTACCGGCACTCCTCCACACACCGTCCCCTACCCCGCTTTGGTCTCCTACACCTCGTGCTCCTCCCAGTGCTCTGCGTCTGTGTACACAGTGATCATCACGTAAGGTGTTGCCCAGTAGACTGAGCCCCCGTGGTCAGTGGAACTTGACAGATGGGTCCTTACACCTGGTGGTCAATTTCTGGGTGCTGAACATGGTTACAAAGGTGGATGTGTATTCCATTCCTCTCACAACAGAGCTCCTTGATTGACTGCAGGCAGCAAAGGTTTTCATGATGCTGAATATGAGGTGGGGCTATTATAACATGTGTATTTGGGAGGGTGATGAATGGAAGACCTTGTTCTGGATGCGCTACAGTCAATTCAAGTTCTTCATGATGCAGTTCAGGCTGCACAACGCTCTGGCTGCTTTTCAATGGATGGTCAATGCCCTTTTTCATGATTTGGTGGACATCTACATGGTGCTGTATCTGGACAACATTATCATATTCTTGGAGGACCCATTGCAACATGATGCTCATGTACACGAGGTCCTGTGCTGGCTGAGAGAGGCAGATCTGTTTTTGAGGCCTGAGAAGTGTTGCTTCCAAACCTCAGAGGTGGAGTACTTGGAGATGAGGATCATGCCAGGGCACATTGGCATGGACCCTGTCAAGGTCAGTGGTGTTATGGAGTGGCCCACCCCTCAGAATCTGCATCATGTCAATTGATTCCTGGGGTTTTGCAATTTCTACTGGCGTTTTGTGGAGGACTATGCAACAATTATGAGGCCCTTGGAGCGGTTAAAGATGCAGGATCATGTGTGGAGGTGGGGGGTGGAGGAGCAGGGAGCATTCAAGGCATTGAAGTGGGCATTTGTGGAAGCACTGGTGTTGATGATGCCAAATACTGGGGCACCGTTTCATGTGGAGATGGATGCATTGGACTTTGCAATTGGGGTGGTACTGTCACAGAAGAGGGAGGATGGTGATTGGCACTCTGTGGTGTTCTTCTCTAAGGCAATGCAACCAGCAGAACACAATTACAATGTGCATGATAAGAAGCTACTTTCTGTTGTCCGAGCGTTTGAGTCCTGGCGCCCATACTTGGAAGAGAACCCATACTCAGTGGAGGTGTTCTCTGATCACTGCCATCTGGAATACTTCATGTCCACACACAACCTCAACTGGCGCCAGGCAAGGTAGGATGTTCTGGAGGTTGCCCAAAAAGGAAATGATGATGGTGTCATACTCATGGGCATTAGGTAGTCCATTTATGAGTCCACCAATGCTATGCTCCATTGTTCCACTGGAACTAATAGTGGGTGGAACAGTTCCATGGATAGGCAGCATTAAGGCTTGATTCAGAGACAGAGGTTACAGGTGCTTGTGTAAGAGCCAATGTACTGGGACATCTAAGCCACCAGTATTTCTAAGACACTAGTGTCAAGTTCCACTGACCATGGAGATTCTGGTCACTGAGTGAGTCCTAACTAGGCAGATGCAATGTGAACCTAAGATGAGGTCCAGGTGCAAAAGACTAAGATACAGGGCTGGAGAGGCAACAAGACTAGGTTTAAGGAGTGCCAAGCACTCTGGGGTGTAGCATGCATGATAGATAAGTGCCAGAATAAAGAAGGGGTGAGAGGCAGGTGCTGAAGTTGGTGAGTGCAGGTTAGTAAGTCCTGCAGGTGATGATTGAGGGAGCTGGCAAGTGCCAGAAACAAGTAAATGAGGAACAGTGAGTGTGGGGGTTGCAAACAAAGGGTGTAGGGTGAGGCTAAGTTGAAGCAAGGTGAAGAATGAAAATGAGAAGAGAAATGAGAAACTGAGAGTTGAAGTCAGTAGAGAAGAGAAGCTGAGAGGAACTTCAGATTGGAAGAGAAGTAATATGAGACAAGTACAAAGTGAGAGAAGTGAGACAAGTATGAAATAAAACACAAGAAATGAGTACAAGGTGAGAGAAATGAGATGAGTATGGAACAAGTATGAAACAAGACACAAAACAAGTACAAACAGGACAAGAACACAAAACTAGAGACAGCTGTGGGTGGGAGAGACAAAACAGATCCCATTCCATGCTGGTGTGATAGCATGCCACTAGTGGATGTTCTGGCAAGCAGGTCCAGACCAAGAAGCAAGTGGGTGAGACAGAAAGGTGGTGGAAAAGTTGTAGAGGCTGCAGATGAATGCATGTGCTGCTAAGATGACCTGTGAGGAGAATTTCAAAAAGCCAATGAGTTCATCGAGCTCATGGTGTGTGCAGTGTTGGTGAGAGACCAGGCTGTGGTGAGGTCATGCAGGTAGAGCAGTTTTTCAGCAGGAAAGCATATTTCCATTGCAAGCAAGTCAAGTTCCAGCCCCAGAAACTCAATTGTCATGTCTGGTCCTATAATCTTTGATGGCTGGAAGGAGAGTCCAAGATGAGCACCCAGCTTCCAAGCCCAATCCAGTGAGTTAGTGACGAGCAAGGGTGGCAAGGCATGGGAATATGGTGAGAAAGTCATTTAGGTAGTGGCACACACAAGCAGGAAGGTTGCATTGTAGGATCCAATGTAAGGCATCAGAAAACAAATTGAAGATGTAGGGTGCTGATATTGCCCCAAATGCAAGCATGATGTCATGGTAGAGTTTGCCAAGTCATTCAAAGCCCAGAAGAGGCCAATTTTCTGAGCAGACTGGGATGTGGTGGAAGGCTGATTTGAGGTTGAGTTTAATCATCAGTGAACATGGTCCTAATGCAATGAGGTTGTTGATGGCATGATCTACCATGTTGTATACAATGGAGGCTTCTGAGTTCAGGATGCTGCTGTTGACAAAGGTTCTTTCTGGCTACAAGAGGTAATGGATGCAGTGTACCTTTGTGGAGCATTTGCAGCTTATGGCCCATGATGAATGGCAGCAAGTTGAATGGACCAGAAGTATGCCTGCTGGCAACTTGTGCAGTGATGTCTGCAGAGAGGGAGGCAGTGACTGAAGCATTGGCAAAAGCAGTTTCTAAGTTGTGAAGCCTAGGTTGGCACCAAAATGTATGATTCAAGATATAGTAAATACAAAGGATGAGTTGGGATACTTGTGTAGGTAATGCTCTCATGCCATTGTGTTTAAGGTAGACTCAACACATGGTGGGGAGGCAGTGTCAGAGAGGATTGCATTGGCACAAGGGTTGGTGTTGAGACAAGGAAGTGGTATGGATAGGGAAGCGACAATGGGGTCAAGAGGCACAAAGTTAGGAGACAGGATGGGTTCACCCAAGGAGCAGCCTGGGTGAGTCAATTGGGCAGAGAGTCGAGGACTTGCTCGGCCATGGGCCTAATCCTTGTGCTGGGTTTTGTTGTGATCGGCTTTGCTGCAGGAGGAGCACATGTGTGGCCTGCTCCAGGAGCATGGAGTGGCCATGCATCTGCCTTTGTTGAACTTCCTGCAGGAGTCATTAGAGTTTGATGGAGTATGAGGAGCTGATGATTTAGACTGCTTCAATTGCGTGGCTTTTTGATGTGCATATATGTGCTTGGAAAGGAGATTGCTGTCATGTCTGGCCCACTGTGAGTAATCTCCTGCTGCCATGTCTGCATGGCAATGATTAAAAAAGACTGAGTGGTATGCATATACTGCTGGCCTTTCATATTCTACTACAAGCTCTAATAGCTGCTCGGTGTAGGCCCAGAAGGTTTCTGTGGCTGTGCTCTCATTCACATGGAAGGCAAGGATCCAGAAATACAATTGCAGGGGAATGAGCACAGAAAAGGGGGTTTTGAATTTCCTTGCTGCCTGGTGACTAATCTCAAACTGGTTGGTTGCACCATTAAACATGTAAGCTGTTTCTCTGTAATGGTTGGTGGGATCAAGCTCATGAAGGTCTGCAACCTTGAAGTCATGCATGATAATTGCTGCAAGCACTGTTGCATTGGCATTAGGGAAGCAATCAGGGGGGAAAAGGGCATAAGAGTCTGCCCTGGCACAGGCATCTCTGCTAAAGATGGGTTTAAGCTAGGCTGAGCACTGGTTTGTTTGAGAAGCTGATTCATCAGCACGATGAGTTTTGTGTGAGGAGTTACAGATTTCAGCAACTTCTTCTGCTGAGAGCAGAGCTGGCTCAGCTGGGGCTGGGGGTAGAGTCATGGCGCAAGGATATGTGCTAATAAAATGGCCATCTGGAGCTCTTTGAGGCAGTGAGGCATTCCTAACTGGCATACAAAGCATGTATGTGACCAAGATCGATTAGATAACAAGATTTAAATTGACGTGTGACATAATGAGTCTAATTTGCTGCAAGGCTGCAAGTGTAGTGTGAGACATCTGTGTAATTTAAGGAGTAAATGCTTACTTGCAAGTGTAGTGTGAGACAACAAGGTCTTTGATCTGTAGCTCACAGGCCTATAAATAAATTGGAACAATGAGAAAGGGAAAACAAAGCATGGTGACCAGCATGTGACAAGTGTGAAGAGTCAGTGTATTGATCTTTGCCTGAATTAACCCCAGGAAACCAAACTTCATTTTGCCCAATCTATGTGGTCTGGTCATGGGGATGCTGATAATCTCTTTGAGTGCTTGCTCCTTGGATTCTGCAACATGTGTGGAGAACAAGTGGCAGTAACTTGGAGGGTGGCAGAAAGGTTGGACAGTTTTCAATCAGCTGGGAGTTGATGTCTGTAAAGTGAAAGAGGTTATGCAGGGAGGAGCAGTGCCTGTGCACAAAGCAACCCACCACCTTCCTTACTGGCCCATATAGAGAGTGAGTGGAGGGAAGGGATGAGAGGTGAATGGCTGCTCTGGTCAGTTCTTTGCAGAAGAGGAAATTGATAGAAGGGGAGATTGATAGGAAAGAGATTAGTGCAAGCCTCCACAATGTCACCAGCAGTGGTGCTCAAAGCATCCAGTTACAATCTTCAAAGCCTGTTGCTGGGCTGAGTTAAGTTGCTTGGTAATGGCTATGGAGCCAGTTTACCTATGTGTGGCAGAGCATTTGCTCATGCTGTGTACCATACATCTGTTGCATAGGTGAATGCTGTGGAGGGGCATACCACCAGAAACCCTGGAGAGTCAAAAATTTGGGACATCCATCAGGCTGCACTGGTGGCAATCTTCTGGGTGTGGGCAGCCCACCATAACTGAGAGTCAAAAATGATGCCAAGATACTTGTAGGTAGGAACACTTTTGACCTTCTGCACTATGATGGACCTCTCAGCATTAGTACATTGGAGCATGAGGTCATGGGGCATGGCATCAAGATGAGAGTGAGAGAAGTTCATGAGAGTTAGTTTAGTCAGTTCAAATGGCAAGTTGTGTGAACGTGACCACACAAAAGCCCCCTGGTTGTGCTCTACCATATCCTTGACCATTGCATGGGTCTCCATTAGAGATGGCAACAGCAAGGAGCATTATGTCATTGACAAAACTAAACAATGATTGTCAGGATCAGCAGTTGAGATGAAGGGAGCATTGTAGAACATATAGAAGAGCATAGAAAGAGGGCAGCCCTGGGTGCATTGGAGATGGTGAACCATTCTGAGATAAAGTCATCAAACTCAAGGTGGGTGCATTGGTTGGAGAGCATTCTCTCTGCTAATCAAATGTAGCAGAGCAGGACTTTACACTCCTGCATATTGTGCGTTGCAATCTTTGACTGTGTTGGGGAAGGCCTCCTGGACATCAAGAAACAGAGCTGTCACTACTTTACTCAAGTGCCATGCATCCTTGATTCTTTGGACCACTAGGTGCATTGCATTGGTGGTGTTGTGGCCTGAGCAGCCACCAAATTGGCCAGGCAGCAGCATGCTGTATTCTGCTCAATGAGAAAGATCAGCTGCAATAAGGGTGGAGAAGAGTTTTCCAATGGTGTTGAGCAGACCAATAGGTTTGTATGCCTTTGCAACATTGTAAGATGGTTTGCCAGGTTTTTGGAGTACCAGAGTGGTAGACTCCAGCCAGCTGGGGTGGTAGCATCAAGGTCAAAAACTGCTCTAAAGATGAAGTAGAGGTGATTGAGGAGAGTGTTGATACATTGTTTAAGAACAGGGGAATCCAAAGAATCGGTGGAGTGGTGGAGGCATGAAGACAACTATACAGGATGATTGGAGCTAGCCCTAACCTCTGACAATGCCAAAGTAGAAGTTCTGCATGCTCCAGAGGTCTACAAGGAAAATGACCTCCAGGGATTTTTGGAGGGTTGTGAGCAGGTCCTGGAGGTCTTGGGAGAACAGAGCAAATGGGCAGAGCAAAATGGTGGAGAAGTGAAGCGAAATGGAGGTCTCCTGACAGAGACATGCTTGGTGTCAACAACAACAAGGGAGGAAAGAGTACAGTCATTTTTGACATCTTCAAGTGCTTAGAAGGCAGATCAAAATGGACAAAATTACTGAGAGGGATGTCAGAGTCATTGAGATTGTCTTCATCCTCCTCCTTGGTATTTGACTGGAGGAATCCTTGGACCTGGTCTCTTTGGATCCCCCTCTGCAAGTTGTGTGATTAAGCCACAACCTCCAAGTGTTGCCCTTAGAGCAAACAAGCTTCCTAACTTTGGTCTAAAAGCCCTGCATTTGTGTAGCCCCTACATGTTGCCTCTTCATCAGATTTACACACTGTATAGTCTCTATGCCTCAAACTGCCAGCTTAGAAGCTCTCCTGGATTGCCTGACCCTCTGAAATGGGGCCTTAACTTGCTTGCTACAATTAGAGGCTCAGTCTTATCCATCACACCACCAAGCTCTCTATCCTTCAACATACTATCAACAACATCCTCCAGTCCCTTCAAGCACTTCTGGAGCACCTCAGGCTCCAGGCCCAGAGCCATGCCAGGCAGCTGTCAGGTTCTGCTGACCATGGGGGCTCAGATCACAGAGCAAGTCCTTACTAGGCAGATGAAATGTGCTATGTGCACAACAAATACCTGGGACAATTTCTAGGCATGAAAAACTAAAGGGCAAGGCTGGAGAAGCAACAAGACTAGGTGTGAGGAGTGCCAGTCATCTTCAAGAGTAGCATGCACAAAGAGCACATGCTGAGGGTTATAAGTGAGTGAAAGACAAGTACTAGGGCTGAGAGTGAGTCCTGCAAGTGATGATCACAAGTAGGTGGGTCACTGGAGATGAGTGGTGGGAGAAAGGCAAGTCCAGAGTTGTTAGTTAGTGAGAGGTGTGGAGGTTAGTCAAGCTGAGACAAAGGTGAAGAGTGAAGAAAGAGACAAAGAGAGAGTTGATGAGAGAAGTTGGAGCCAAGTCAGGAGAGAGAAGATGACTTGAAGAGAAAGAGACTTGAAGGAGACTTGGAAATAGACAGGTGAGACAAGAGAGTTAAGAAAAAAACTTGAATTGAGACAAAAAATACAAGATGAGTAAGAGACAAGTGGAAACAAGATGGAGTAGAAGATATGAGATGAACAAGACAAAACTATAGCAAACTGTGTCAGAGGTTCCACTGACCACAGGGGCTCAGACTACTGGGTGATTCCTTACTAGGTGGACACAATGTACCATGTATATTGATACAAAGTTGTCTAAAAGCAAAGAATAAAAACATGGAGCTGAAGATTGTAAGCTCAAAAAAATGTGTGTTGAAAACTGTAGACTCGATGTACCAGCATGAAAAGGAGCCTGTGAGCCCACATCAACGATGGAAACAACCAATAAACAAGACAACAAGATGTCAAAGTCAGTTTCTGATGACAAGGGCATTTGCTAGGTGATAAGAGCCCGCCAACATGGATCATTGATCCAATGATAGGGCATCATTTGTGGCCAAAGTATCTCTGTTCTCATATCTACCACTACTACCAATAGCAAGCAGCTTGCCACAGCATGGAGTCCTCAGCATGCAAACCTCTCAGGCTCAGGAGCATGGGCTTGACTTCAGTAGTCTCTTTGGGATAATCTTGGTTATATTTTGGTACTTTGAAACATGCTTGATTCTATTCAACTACGTTTGAATAAGAGTGATTTTAGAAACCAATAAACTATATTATTTTGCCGACTAAAAAGTGCATGTGAATGTGACTAAGCCCAATGCAACTAAGTGAAAAGGTTTATCTTAATCTAATCAGAGAATCTAATTGATAAGATTAAAGTAGTCCATTTCACATCAATATAGTGAGTACTGTGAACAAGTGTGGGTGTAAGAGACCAAAGGACAGGGGAGCAAGGGGGCTGTGAGTGGGAGTGCTGGTTATGTCCAGGGTAGGGGGAGTGTCGGGAGCGCATAAGGCAGCAAGAAATGAGCATTGGGGTTGGCAGTGAGGTTCCAAGGTGGAGATTAATGAACTGGGATGAGTCATGGGGATTAGCAAGTCCCAGGATCAGAGATAAGGGCATGGGAATCTAACTGAGCCAGTGTGGGAGAGTGTTGGTCATACAGAGAATATAGAGAGGAGTGTGAATGATAAGTCAAGATGTGATTGACTGTTTCAATTGAAGAGTCCAGAATAAGTAAGAAGGTCAAGCAGAGAGTAACTGGAAAATCGAATGTCTACAAGGCCTGAGAGAAAAGAAGCAAGGAAGTTTGATGTGTTGCATAAACAATTCTTAGAGCACCCAGGTTAAAACACAAACTTCAGTCTTTTACCTTGTATGAGAAGAAAATGTAAGGTTGGATCCCAGCTAAAGCCACAAAACACAAGATAGTATCCAGACCACAAAACACAAAACAGAACCTAGACACAGCCACAAGAATTGAATTAGGAAGGATCTAGAGTATAGATGTTGGTAAGTACAAGTCAAAACAGTTGCTATGGAAAGATGGGGGGAGGATCCTACTCTTTCTCTTCCTTTTTCTGCCCTATTTGTGTCTTCATTAAATCACCTTCAAGTTGTTTCCTCATCCATAATTTAAGTTTTGGCCACTGGTCCATTTCAAAATGTTTTTCACCTTGAACCTTATATTGTGCTTCTTTTCCATTGTCCAATCACATCCTTCTTCTCTCTCCCTTCTTTCTATTTTTATCACTACTTCTGGCCCCTTCCTTCAGTTCTTTCAACATTCTCAAAAACCATTGTTCTTATACCTCCCCAAATGTGTTACAATCCCGACTGTATATGTCACCATGAGTGTGCCTCAATAATGCATATATTACACCTTGTTGTCCCTGACCGAAATATTTTAGATATACACCACACACTCAGTTGGGCACTCTCAGTTGATTCTACTACAGACTGAGGGTGAGCCGTTACATATCCTTCATACAGACAATGTACTTACACTACACTAGGACAATTACTTACATTGTCTGTATTACTTCAGGTAAAATAGAGTCGATTCTACTACAGACTGAGGGACAATTACTTACATTGTCTGTATTACTTCAGGTTGCCCCAGACTAGTTTCCAACAAAATGAAATTCTCTGTCTCATCTTATCAGCAGACCTTTTGTCTCTACCACACCAGAGAGGGAAAGAGTTGAGGTAAGAGATGAATGAAGAATAAAATGAAAACTTGGACTGGAGATTGTCAGAGGACTTCCATTTTTGGTCTACACTGACTTCTCCTTGAGGCACCTCCCTATGCTCCAGCCCACCTCTCACACCATTCCCCAGGACCATCAGGGCTTGCTCTAGACCTCCCTCCAGGGAGCCACAGGATAACAGTCATGCTTCTGAGCCTGTCAGAGAACTCCACCAGATATACTCTAATTGCACTCTGGGCCATGCATAGTATCTCTTTGACCAGACTATACTTCTTCCACTCCACACATCAAGACACCAGAGGGGAATAATATTAAAGGTAGTCATTTCTCCTTTCAGGCAGATGTCTTGAGCATTCACAACTTCCTATTTAGCATTGTCAGAGGTTAGAGTTAGCTTCAGCTATCTTGTACAGTTGTTCTCATGCCTCCATCACCCACTGATGAGCTGCACTGAGCAGCAAGAGTCCTCAGACTCATTCTCTTTGGATTTCCTTCTGCAAGGTGATGAGTCAACATCATTAGCATCTCTAATATAATCTTTGGATTCTCCTCTGTCAGTTGTGTGATTGTGCTGCAATCTGGTTGCTTGTTGTTGTTATCTTTGGCATGTCTGATTGGATTCATTGAAGTGCATGCAACAATAAAGTTCATAGTTGTGATTTCTGGAAGCAGACTCCATGTGGGGGTTGGTGGCTCTTGAATAGGTGTCAAGGTTGGTTTTGTTGGTAGATCATTGTGACTTCCTATGAATTGCACATGGTATGAACTACATACCTTCCATGTCCTCCAATCATAACAATAGCATGCCTTTGGGTTCACATCATAGCCAATAAGCACACACTCAATTGTCTGCAGAAAGATCTTGGGGTTGTTTTTATTTAAGATTAATACAAAGACTCAGTACCCAATCTCTCACATGTACAAACAGTTTGGTTTCCTCCAATACCAGAGCTCATCTGGAGTGATATTGTGTATTGCAGATGTCTTTGTTTTCCTGTGTAAATGGGCCACTGTCAAGTAGCATCTGTTCCATAGGAATGGGGGATAATTAGTGGCTCATTGCATTGCTTGTACTTTTTCCATGAACTTGTTGAACTCTTCATCATGGCCAAGTCCTGATGATCCACCTGTCACACCACTCACTCCTGGGGCCAGAATATGTTTCTGATGGAAAAAGAATCAAAGAAACCTGTCATCTGTTTCTTGGCCAGCTTTTTACTATAGAAAAAGGCAAATTTTCTTTGTTCAATTACTTTTCCCATCAGAAATTGACACATTAGAAATGGCATAACAGGTTTCCTCTTCACTTTTCCCCAAGGAAACACAACTGGGTGCAAGACTGTCATGGCACTGGATTGAGCTATACATTGTATGTACCTAATCATCTCTGTGCCTCTTGGCCTTTTTATTAGCCCATATAAAGCAAACCTAGAACTCTGATTCTGTTAATCCTGTGTAGTTATTTCAACAATGTGCATTGTGGAAATGTAGCAGAACTTTTCCAATACAATGTAATACTCTGATGGCAGACCTGTGGTATATCACTTCTGTTTTTTCAGAAATTTTTGCCTGTCACGACCCACTACCAACCTCTGGGACTTGGGCCTGGCTCCGGGACTCCAACTTCCCCAACCCACCTCCATGACTGTCCTGGGCCCAGACCGCTACCTGGCCAACCACCTTGGCAACCCCTGGCCATCACCACCATCACTGCCACCAACCACCACCACCACCAGCATCTCCCCAGCCATCACTGCTGTGACCGCCATATTAGTGCTGGCCCCAGCTATCACACCACCCGTGACCGCCACAACAGTGCCAGCCCTGGCTATCCCTGGCACTTCCCCAACCACAGCTCCCACATTAGTGCCAGCGCTGGCAACACCTGGTGCTCCCCCAGCCTGTGCCAAGACTCCCATCATGCATCACAATCACGCACCACCGTGGACCTGACCTCTGCACGCCATGTCCCACTTCCACTCACCTCCTCACCACCTCACCACTACATGTCTCTGCATTCCCAGAGCAAGACCGTGCGACATGTTTCAACCTCCACTGCTGCCTTGCATGATCCCTGGGTCTTACCCTGAGCCCTGGTGCTGTGACTTGCCACTGGGACCTGGGGCTTACTTACTGCACAGTATATAAGTCGTAGAGTAGCAAGTAGTACTCTAGTCTTGATATTGCCATACCTCTCGTATTGTTTCTTCGTGTTTTGTCTCTGTCTCGTAGTCTCATGTGTTCCAGTCTCTGTTTTTTGACTCTGTTTCATTTTATATTGTACTTGTCTTGTATCTCCTCCTATTTGTTGTCTCTACTCATCTCCTACTCTAATTCCATCTCTGCTTAACTCTCTCTCTCACTTTCAACCTCTAAGTTTCCCTTGTCTCTTTTGTCTCCTGCCTCAAGTCTCGACTTGTTCTGTTTCCACTTCCCCTTATCTTATCTCAACTCTTTTCCCTTTTAGCTCATTTGATCTCCACACCTCTCGCTTCTGTCCCCTGGACTCGCTAAGTCACCACACTTGCCCCAACTCTTTACTCATTAATGTCCAGGACTTGCTCATGCTGATAAGACCCAGGTTGTATCAAAAGGCATACTGATGATTTCACTGGCACAGCCATATGGATTAGTGGTTAGCACACCCTCTGGATCACCTGGCGTTCCCTCAAAAGGCTGAGGTTCAAACCCCAGACAGACACCTGGCATATTTTTTCATTATTATTTTTCGACTTATTTTACCTTATTTTCTTGACCCTGAGGTTTTGCCTGTCAGGTTCTGCTGACCATGGGGGCTCAGTCCACTGGGCAAGTACCTTACGTGGTGATCACTGTGTCCACAGACGCAGAGTACTGGTAGGGGCACTGATAAGACCCAGGTTGTATCAAAAGGCATACTAACAATTTTCCTGGCACAACTGCTTGGATTAGTGGTTAGCGCATCCTATGGAT